>WYDF02231866.1:0-21005 GCA_009867245.2 Adranes taylori
TGGGTTATTTGACCCCTACCTTTTTTAACCCATGGGAGTTGGGTTATTTGACCCCTACTAACTTTTTTGTAACCCAACCCAAATTAACATAATAAAATACTTTAAATGCACGCCACTGCTAGTGTTGAATGTAAACTAAACGTGACAACAAACTTATGATATAAGTATCAAAAGCGTTCCAGACAGACGGACAAAGCTAGACGTTTATATATAAGTATTAGACCACTTACTCCATTTCGTGCGATTGTATTTAAAATATGCATAAACCACACTTGAAGCTCGAACATACAATAAGCAACACACAATGTTAGTGTAGCTAGAACAAGTGATAAATAACATCCGTTTGATGTGTCCAAACAGGCCCTCCATTACTAATGCCATTAATTACGTTGGTTTATCGCGTTAAGTTGTGGCTACACCTACGTTTAATGTCAAATAGCGCGGTAATTAACGGAATTAGACGTAGTGTGGCTCCAACATAAATCATTTAAACGTATTTAAAATATCACATAAATTCATAAAGAAAACTGCATTAATATGTAAAAAAAAATTACAATATTACATATTTCTCAACTCATAGTTAACATGTAGTATTAACGTATACCATTAAAGTTTACAAATAGTACGAATCAAATTATTGAACGTATAGCTAACAAATAGCGAATCATTTAAAATGTAGAAATTGTACAATTTTTGTGTTAATATTTTCAAATGCAAGAAACACCAAAGTCTCTGTAATGTGAAATTTTACACTATAGCACATATAATTAGAAAATAACAATCTGGAACATATAAAATATTATTAGAATTTCTGTAAGACTGCAGATTGCCGCTTGAAATATTAGAAACTAAGTTATTTCATGAAGACAAAAACAAAAAGTTATTTCATGAAGACTTTAAATCTATTACAAATATTTAAATCAACCTCCAAATTTAGTATGATAATAAATCACCGTAATGCATTTTTAATTTACAAAAACATATTTTATAGTTTGTCGTAACTATTATCATTGTAATGAATTAAAAGAAAGTGCTCCAAAAACTCCATATATATTGTAAGTTTATGCCAAAGCCTTCAACCGGCGATAGTTGACAATTTACACAGCTGAGGATTGAACTTGACATATATTTCGGGGAAACGATTACCCCTTCTTCAGAAGAACTTTAGCTTGTCCTTATGTCATTGAGACAAAATTAATGCCTTGCATTTGTGTTTTTGGAAAAAAAAATTTATAAACTTTAAAATGTAATAAATTAATATGTACATTTTAATTATTATGGTAGCAAAGCTACTCAGATATTATTTCATTTTACATTGGTGTACACCATGATTGGAACCGTACTATTATTAAAGAAAAAATGAAAAACGGAGAATCAGCTCCTTCTCCTGACAGAAGAGGTTGTCATGATACTAGGCCACATAAAATGAAACATGAAGAAATTCAAGCAATCGTCGCACATATAAAAAGATTTCCCGCAGAATGTTCTCACTACTCGCGTACTTGCAATCCTCATAAACTGTATTTGTCACCTACTTTAAATATGTCTATAATGTATAGCTTGTATCTTGAAGAATGTGCATCTGAAAAAAGGCCGCAAGAGTATTATGCAAAAAAAATCGTCATATGTGTCATATTTTCAATACAAAATTTAATTTATCATTTCGTAAACCAGAACGTGATATTTATAGTGTATGCGAAGCTAGACACTCTAACGAAGAACATAAACAAAATGCACAAACTGCATTTGATCGTCAACGTTATGATAGAGAATTAGCTCGAATAACAAGACGATTTGCTATTTAACGATGTAAATCTCGAACAAATCATGCGGCTACCAAAGCTAACTGTATCAAAAGCATTTTATCTTCGGCAGTTATGGGTTTTTAACTTTGATATACATGCCATTACATCAGAAGGTGATGAGATCATATGAGACCATATATGCAAACATGGACCGAGGGTGTTGCTAATAGAGGCAGTAGTGAAATAGCTAGTTGTTTATGGAATTTTGTATGCAATTGCTAACAAGAGGTATGTCATTATTTGGTCCGATTCTTGCGCAGGGCAAAATAAGAATATTAATCTCATCTCACTATATCAGCTAATGATTCTAAAAATCGTTTTAAAACAATTGACCATAAGTTTCCAGAAATAGGCCATACTTATCTTGATTCGGACAGAGATTTTGGGCGAATTGAAAAAGTTTTGAAGCTTCATGAAAAGATATTCACGTCACAACAGCATCGTGATATTATAAATAGTGCCTTTGTAAAAAAATGTCACGTGAATGACATGGAAAATCATTTTTATCAAATTGACACGTTATTGCAGTAGTTAGGTCTTACACATATGAAAAAAAAAACATGCTTATGAAACAGTACCATTCCGATCAATAAAATGGATTCGTGTGGAAGAATTTGGTTACTATATGTATAAAGAAACATAGATGAATACACACCTTTCAAACAGGTTTGTCTCCTGAAGAACAAATGCCGTACCAATCCACATTTTCAGTTATCACGAATAACAGAAAAATATTGGAAAGTATCTCAAGAAAAACTAGAAAATCTTTGTGACCAAGTTCAGTATGTAAAAGAGGAGCATAAATGGTTTTACGAGGAGCTACTGTCTCGTCATGGAAAAAAAATGAAGCTGAAACATTGACTAAAAAGTCTAACAAACGAAAACAGGTTAATAACGTTGATTGTAAGGAAACGAATATTAGACGATTTCATGTTTATTAGAATATTTTATATGTTAGTATTGTTTGTAATGAACTTTCAAGTTGCTTCTTTCTTCTGTATCATGTTTATGTTTAAAATTTAATAAAAAAAAAAAATGCTATGAATTATTTAGGTAGCACATTCTTCTTTTATTAAACCTATCACTCAACTCCTTTACTCATTGGAAGAAGGTGTCATGTACATAACTATTTGGTTTTTCTAAAACTGAACACACTTGTGAACAAACTCGTAGCATCACTGGAAAGAACCTTTTCTTCAAATTATAATACCAGAATAATTCAATGGTAGCTTGGATAATAAAAAATTCACAGAACATTTTGCTAAATCGATAATTTCTCAAAATTAACTCTTTATAACAACACCTTCATCCACTTGCCCCTTCAATAGTGAATGAATGAATTGTATATTCCAATACATCGCTTTACAAAGATATCGGCAGCGTTGCAAATCGCCACTGATCCCTGTCGTAAACAGTGGCAACAAGCAAAGAAATTGTGCGAAAAGTGAAAAGTCAAATTGAACGAAATCGACGACGCAGTGCAACTCAAATGAGAAAAAACTCTCCAAATATCCGATTAGAGCGTCACTTATTGAAAAATGAACTTCAAATGAGGTCATACAAAATACACAAAGTTCACCATCTTGTTGAACGGCGAGAAAAAGCAAAGGAGCTGGTGCGCTTGCAGAAACGTAGCGGGTTACTAAACATCATTTTTTTCGGATGAAAACTTTCACATTCAGCCAATGATAAACAAACAAACAATAGCATTTGGTTAAAGGGAAAGTTAAGCGATAATTCGTGTGGCGACCAGATCGCAAAAACCTGCAAACATCATATGGGCCGCAGTGCCTGTCAAATAGCGAAATGGAACTGAGTCCGCGGAAAGATGTTGAAAGGTGTATGCACGGCGTGGGTGCCTCAACAATTCGGTTCGGAGCCGTTTTACCAAAGACTCAGCACCGGCTCATTAAACCAAACTGAGCCAAGCGGTTTTACAAAAAAGTGTTCCGCACTTCATTCCTTAATAAAATAACTTTTGACATTGGATCTTTTAAAACGGGAGTGTTCGCGTTTTAAATGAGTCAAACCCAATGGTAAACAAAGCGCTTATCAATATCCCTCGTATATGTATCCAGATTTCTTTATTAACTATTTTTTAGCAAAATTCTGTTGATTCCTACTTTAAAACATTACAATAACACAAATAATAAAAATCAATAAACAGTAACAAAATAAAATTCTTCAATTGCAAGAATGAAACAAAAAAAATATATAATAATAAAATATAATTTATATTAAAATTTATGTAGAACATACTAATAGCCAATTAATTCATTAACGCCAGTAGTTCACTTTTGATGACGGCTAGAAAAGTAAAGAATCACATGGATACATTTGAGATACGCGTTTTCAAAAGTAATTTGACAATTGTAGAGATTTTGCAAGTGCATTTATAATATATAAAAATTCTGAAAAATTCTGAAATTCCGAATAATTTTTCGACCAAAACTAATTGCTGATACTTCAGTCTGTCTATACGTATTCATTTCAATAATTTTGTAATTGATAATATTCTTAAGAGAATAATTCTATTTCCCTCGATTAAGAACGTTGGACGTTATTATATTTATTTTATTTATTTCATTTTCTTTAGCATAGAAATTGAAATGAGTTAACTGATTGAAAAAATGTCATTTCTGCTCCAAATTTTTGGTAAGTTGATAAGTAAGTGAACAAAAGTGTAGACCAAATATCTGGAACACTATGTAAAAGAAAGCGGAGATATACCACTTGATGTTAAAAGAAAGATAGTTATCTATCTTTTAATAATTTGACAAGAACCATCAAAGCATTAAACTTTTTTCGACAACTATGCATTGCTGATACGCATGAAAAAGAAAAATATAGCAGCAACTGGAACTCTCAGAAAACAAATTGCAGAAATATCTAGTAAAAGATTTTAAGCAAATAAAAAATAAAAAGGAAAGGGATACGACATATGATTACAAATTTGAAAGATATATTCTGATCAAGTATGGTTTTGTTGTGCCGTTACAAGAAGTAAAACGGTGGTTAAAAAACACAATGAAATGAAAATATGCTTCAATCAAAATGATTTGCCTCATATAATAAGAATATGGGAAGCTGATACACACGTTCAATGTATTTCCCTATATAGGGTTACAATGAGGGAAAAAATGTGATGACCTTCTTTGAAGAACTCTAAAACTAATGAAAATGTGTTGTATCATACAAATGCTTGGTGGTCCTGCAATAAAAAAATAATGGGCATAAAAAAATGTGGTTTGATGTAAGTTCACATGTCTACAAAATATGCTTATTCGAAAACCTAATTTTTTTGTTTTTATAACAACTTAATTAAAAAAACTTTCGCCCAGGCTTTACACAGTTTTGTAAAATATGCATTCTTTATCTCAACGTGATGAATTAAATAAAAATTTTCAATCGTTACTTTCTTTTTGGCGTTAATGGGTGAATAAGACAATAAGAAAAACATAAATCTTAATAATTATATCAATTAATTCGTCATCCTAATTATTCATGTTAAACACCACAAATACTTGTGTAATTATAGGATTAGACACAAGTATTAGAATAAGACATAGATAGATTTAATATTTTTTTGAACATTGTCTGTCGTAACAAAAGGATAAAATATATGACCGTTATCAAAAAATAACTTAGAAAAATATTTACAATTGCACTCTGACCCTTTTGCCTTCCTGAACATTGCCTCCGCATTACCTTTTAATCAAATAAACAAGCAACATAGTAATGCACTTGACACAGCTAACCTGTCTAAAAAACAGCCTGCGTTGGTACTTAATTAATGAGGTACCTGGTAGAATAATATCTTTCTATATACAACACTTGCCACTTAAATCTATAATCGTGCAGAAAGTTCTTAAGATCACCTCGTTGTTTCTCCTCCATAGAACTCTGAAATAAAAAAATATTATGATATTATGAAGTATGTAGCAATATTTTAAACAATATAGCAAATTTCAAAACGAAATAAATGACAGGGCCCTTGACTACGAGTTTAGGTACGAATATATATCCAGAAAACTATGTGTAGACATGTAAAATTGAAAATGTAGATATTTTTATGTGTAATCTATGTGTGGTAATTTATTGCATATCAAGGGCAAATTCAGAAGGGTTAAAAGAAATCATTACCCCCACCCCAAGATGTCATAAAATGTTGTTTTTAGTAAAAAATTTTAGCCAATAATCTAAAGATTCATTCGGACAGATAGTTGGAAACTGTTAGTGGATAGTACGAGTATTGAGCACAGATATTTTTATGCGCTTGTACGATTTCTGATGCTGAACGCCAAAGCCGCCATTACTGTTTGAATGCTCTGACCAGCTCTGACGCCATTAACCTCAATTTATAATTTGTGTGCCCGCTAAAATTCCGTATATTAACAATATTTTTGGTGCAATTGTGTTTGCCTCAAGTTTGTTAGTATAATTATTTTTATATATCAAATTTCGACTATTCGTTTATTCCAGATAATTGTAATGAACTACTAACTTCGCCAGGTACATCTATTGTTGTATGGAACTCTTCTAACACTGTTGCTATTAGAACTTTATAAGAGAACAAATAATGATATCGACATGCGGTTTTTAGGAGAATTTGTGGATATTTAAGTTCTTTTCCATCAAATAAAAAAATTATACCTTTCCATTTAATTTTTTCTGGTATTTGAAACAACTCATCGTGCTATCAATCAGCGCCCACTAGAAGATTTATCAACAACTTCTGTATGCTGCTTGGAACTAATTTTAAATCTATTTAAAATTTTCTGTCAAACAAGTTCAATTATGTTCAAATCAGATAAAAACTTTGGATGTTTTAAAGGATTAAATATTACATAATTCGGAAGTTTTCCCAACCTTATTAATGGATGTACGAAAAAAGTCTTAAATAAAATTAATGTAGGATTACTTAGTCTTTTTAACTTCACCACTAATAGTATACCTAGCATGGTGCTTTTTTGCAAAAAATCAAGCTTTATTTTTAGACCTTGCAGTTACGCTCTCTATTTTTGAAATCTCAAACTTATAAATATTTTAGTGACTCTTGCCAACTTTAGTGATGAATATTTTTTCCCAAAGCTCCAAGAATTATAGTTTCAGAGATAAAACCGCTGGCCAGCCTGTATAAATTTTATACTCTTGTATATTTTTGTAACTGGCTTTGTGTCCTATTCTCACGGAACCGTCACAAAATGGTTTTATATCACATATCAGTTCAACTCATATAAATAAAAGATCACATGGATCATCTCTTTGTTAGATTCCAACATAGAAAAATAATAGGGATTGTAGTTACTCTTCTGTGTGAATGGATATAGATGTAGAATGTGAAGTAACAGGGACTGAACCTGAACCAAACGGAAAAAAACCTATATTTTCGGCGGAACGAAAATTCGAAATCGAACCGTTTTTTTTTTTTGATTCACGAGAAAATGTTTCGTTGATAAAAGCCAAATAAAGGCAATTTTGTTGTATGCACTAATTTTAGTGTATGTGATAGTGTGTATAGTGGCCACTACATGCGTAATAGGCATTAGGCATCTCGTGTGCAGATAAATAATGTATTTTATCTGTTAAATATGTCTAAATCATTCTGAGCTTAATTTGGAATTAAGACAGGATTTGTTTAATTTTTAAATCTCCTTATTTAGGGGTGTTTTAAAATGCAACAAAAATGATTTGATTACTGTGTTGTATAGTGAAAACCCGTATAACTATAAAGAGAGGAATGGACGGTGTCGTTATATTTACATTAGGTTGCTAAAACCGCAAACCGGAACGAAAAAATAACAGTTCGGGTTCCTGATTATAAGTTAGCAAACTATCAGCTTCTTAGCGACAAAAATGGATTTTTTAGAAAAATTAAAAATAACTTGGCATTTTGGATTTAGAATAATTAATCTAAATTATCAACGACACATGTTCTGCAAGTTTTTTATTAAAAGTATTCTTTATTTTAAAAGTTTTCTTACAATATATTTTTCTATTGGAACACTATTATACTATAAATTTATTATTATACTATAAATTCCCTGATTCTAGTGGAGTTGTCCGCTAATAAATAAAATAAATCAAAAAATTTTAAGAACGTTCTATAAGTTCTTTAAAGTATCACTTTCATTGTTTTTTTAAGTGTAATATTATCTAAAATCTGGTAGAAATATAATGTTTAGTTAGTTTCATGTAATAAAAGTACATACATGGGCATACACAAGAGGAAATCAAAGAGAATCAACAGTCCCACGTCCTTATTTGTCTCTTCCTCACGAAAGCATTCTGTGTAGTACAAGATTGCGCATGCATCATGACAAAACAAGGCTGCCCTATCTCCCCCTTCCCTTGATCTAATAGTTGTTACAAGCTACGTAAGCCATGTCTACATATGTCACATAAGTGTTATATTTATATTCATTTCATTAAAAACAGTGCTGAATACTAATAGTTAAAAGGATAAAAGTCTAGACCCATCTAAATGAAAGACAGCAGAAGAATTCATCCAAAGGACATAACCAAATGTCCTAAATGCAAATAAAAATGGAATAGAAAATCTATGACACTTTATTAATAAAAAAATAAATAAAAATAAAATGTAATTATCTATTACCTGACACTGGTAATTCAAAATTTAAACCGTACGCATCCAACTCGGCGTTGTTAATATTTTGAGTCACCTGCTGTGTAGGTGTTCGTAAAGTACATTGATTCTGAATTTGTTGAGCAGTTCGAGCACCAACTACAGCTCTTAATTCCTGTCGAACGTATTCGGACGCAGGCCCACTACTTCCACTCGTCATACCTGTTATGGAAACAAAATGATGATGTAACTATGATGAGAAATGAAAATTATGAAAATAGAACCATATTATATTTTCTCCATATTTTTTCTATAGAGTTTGAACTATACATTTTTAAAAACTTTAAGAAAAGGCACAAACATAGGACATCTCATTTGATTAAAAAATTATTCCAAACATATATAAAAATGAATACCTGAAATTTGCGTAGAAACTGGAGGCGTACTGTTCGTTCTTTGAACTCTCACATATTGATTCTGAGGTTGAAAATTTGAATTAGGAGAAACTGATGTTTGCGGAAAAGCATCTGTCGAAAAGTTTGCTTGCCGCGTTGTGGACCCTGGACTTTCCATTCCTTGTGGCTGTTGTGAAATCCTTTGTTGCACAGCAAATCCGCGATTTCCAGTACCAGACACAAAATTTCCCTACACAATAAATTACAAAAATTTACTACACATTAGGATTTAGTTAAAGTAACTATTTTACCTCAGAGTAAATAAAGACCTTGTCTACAGAAAAAGTATGGTATGTATATAAAAGTGCAATTAAAATTTTCAAATTTTCTCTACTTTAACAAAATGTAATAATATAGAAGCTGTTCTAATAATTAAAGAAAGTGATGTACTATTTCAATACTTTTGGGATATATACAAATAGAAGATGTCATATAGAACAAAAATCAAACAGAACTTAAAACATTATTTACAAAATATTATGTCAGAAAATAGTTCTATAGTTCTTTTGTCGGTAAAACAAAAAAAATTACTAATCATTGAAACTATGTTCCATTTGAAACAATACTGTAACAAAGTCCTTTTGTTATGTAAATAATTAAATTAATAAATAATTATCACACGGTTCTGTAATATATAAAACGTAAACATATGAGTAAGCTATATACAATTAAGAGAAGGTGAAAATATAGAAACGACGTAAATAATATTATTATACGACGTCACCGGTCTGCATACGTTTTCATGCAAGGAATACTATACGCTGCTCGTCGATTATCTGCATGCGTTGCTGCCTGTGTGGCGTATATGATATGACGCTATACGCTGTGTGTTTGCCGAACGAGCGGAGAGCGGCCGGTCTGAAAAATGATGTATGATGTCTTTTACGCAAAGACTGACTAGACGGATGAATTTTGGGGTATAAATAACGAAAAATAAACAAAATATTTTCAGTATCCGATTTGTTTTCCGAATAATTAAAACGAAATTGAAAATAAGACAGCAGCCTGCGGCAGAGACCGATGAAGCATAGCAGCGACGCAGGTTAAAACGTAAGTTTGTTAAGAGACATTGTATAGCATAAATTGTTTAGTATATCGCATATTTTTTTTTTTTTTTTTTTTAATATTTTCACTCTTTTCCGCTATCTGTTTCCTATACACAAGTAAAGTCGACGAGCTCCGAGGCGTTACATCGCGATTCCTTCATACACCAGCTATTAGTGTGTATTGTTGTGGCTTATGCCGGCGTTGTGCACAGGCAACGTCGACGGGTTCCAAGGCGTTGTATAAGTGTTCAGCTTTTGTATGTTAGAATTAGTCACCTGCCAACACCAACGTACTTAGGGATGTTGATAAAGTTCCTTACCCTCTAACTAGAGTGTATAGTTCGGTTTATAACAGTGTTGTGCACAGGGACAACGTCAGCGGACTCCGGGGCGTTGTTTAGGTACTCTGCTTTGGTGTACGCTAGAACTAGTCACACGACAAGACCAGCGTATTTCTGGGTACTGCGAAAGTTCCTTATTGTTCCTTGTGCGGTTTAGCTTAGATCTTGTATGGGGCGCTGCATGTATGTTTAGCTCTGGTCTATGCTAATACTTACCACTGAGAATCAATAAAATCAACGTATTCCGGTGTGTTACGCAGCAGTAGTGATTTCCGAAACTCATACCGTACCCACCGGCTGCACTAAAATATTCTAATCTACCCTTCTTGCGTTTGTGAATTAATTGCTGGTACCCGATTTCCTTATTTTCGCTGTTTTTTTATATTTGATTACCACATATAATTTATTTCTTTATATCTACATATATAGTTTTATATGCACCGCCGAGTGCTGTTTTTTATTATTGTTATTATTACACTGCTTATATGCTATGCGCCGTTTTTGTTAATTATTAATTATTGTTGTGATGGCATTTGTATCGCCGCTTGATTAACTTGCTTTGTTTATTATTATTGCGTCATTGCTTTGATTTGAAATTCGTAATTGTACATTTGTTCATTTGATTATTATTGACATTTTTATTGTGCGTTAATATCTTTCTATGTCTGTTTTGTCTAAAGAATAATAGACGGTTTAGTTAAAACTTTAATAGTGTTTCATTCATAAGTGAATAAGTTTATTGCAGATACCACAACAACATCTGTTCACAAGTGTGGTCTCATTTTAAACTGATCTGGCGCCCGAGGACGTTTTCCGAAGGCCGATTCAGTCTGTAACTATTTGCGCCATTTGTGACAGTCGCTAGGCTCCCCATTAGCAGCGCCGGATGTGGGAGTTCCATTAGAGTATTAAATAGAACAGGAGATCGTCACATAGATTTGGCGTCCGAGAAGGGACATTGGTGTCCCAGCATAGTACGACACTACGCTGTGGTCGTTATTATCGTTACAATACCCATATACTCACCCAGTCATATTACACATCATAACTAGTTATACTGACATCAGAGAAAAAAAAAATAACAAATACTTTAAGTGTCCTTTTAAAATGAGAAATTCTGGATACGAGTATGATGGAATGCATGTGTATAATAAAAAATAAATACCAAAAATAATTAGGCAATGACATTATTGGAGTGGTAATAATAAAATATAAAAAAAAAAAACGTATTACTTACAGCAGTTTGAACATTTATTACTGCAGATTGTGGCATACTAAGTCTATTCGTCGTTTGCTGCCAAACATTATTCTGAGCATTTCCATGTTGATAAGTCTGTTGTCTCGGAGATAATTGTTGACTAAAAGTAGATGGACTTGGTGATAAACGAGATGTGGTCTGCTGAAAACTACTACTGGCAGTTGGTGATTGTTGTGATAATGTACTAGCTAATTGAGGCGTATACGTCGATGTTTGCGGATTCTGTGTCTGTCGCGGTTGATAATTGGGTGAAAGTTGTTCTCCAACACTTGTAGAGCGCTGTAGAGATACGTTCGGTGCAACAGTATTATTTAATAGACTATCGATGTTTTGTAAAGTTGGATTAAGTTCGGCTGCGGTGGCATTGGACGGTATGAGAAGTTGTTGTTGGCGCTGTTGCTCCAACAGTCTGCGTTTATTTTCTTGTTGTTGATGAATTTGTTTTCGGTGCTGTTGTAATAATATCTGCTGATTTACAGGAAGTTGGTATGTTAAACTTGCTGACCGATTTAATGTTCCACGATGTTGATTTAGTGTAACACGCTGGTAATTTGGAGGTGACGAAAATCCAGGCGTTGAACTTGATAGGCTTACCTAGATAAATAAATTTATAAAAACTTACAAACATCTAAATATTTATTGTTAAAATAATTTATTAATTTTTTTAGAGAATCGTTGACCATAATTATAAAATAAAATTTATCTTCCTGTACACATGTTATTGAATTTAAGCAAACGCAGGCTTGCATATGGACACATTAAATATCATACCTTATTTGAAAGCTCTTACAAAATCAAGAACAGTGGTGCATATCATATCTTGGTGACACTTTTTGTTCAGAAGTTATAGCCCTTGCAAAGTGCCCCAATATGCCTAAAAGAAATCATTCCTAAAACGCTTTAAAAACGATATTACTCACCAAAAATACTTTATACCATAACTGTTTTATAGACATTTGTTATAAAACATTAAACTTTAATAAATAATGTTTTTTCATGGTTTATTTAATAAAGAACTGTAACTGTCAAATAAATTGTAAACAAAAGATTCTATATCTAGTAGAGATGACATGTAATAAGGACATAATATATCTCATCTAATGATGATGTTGAGAAGATTTTAAAGGTAATTGTTTAAAATATTCCGCAGCGGGTAAATTTACTTGATCATTCAATTTGTCATAAATAATTCTTTCAAAACTTTCTCAAACAACTTGAAGTAAATTTTCCAGCTGCGGAATTTTTTAAACAATTACCTTTAAAATCTTCTCAACATCATCATTAAATGAGATATATTATGTCCTTATCACATATCATTTTTACTAGTCTTAATATGATTTTATTTTCAATTGAGTTAAATTATTTCTCAACTTTCAATACTTTTCGATGCTTTAGTAATCAATTAAAGTATTTTAATAGATTACTGAGAGGCCAGAGAAAAATTATTATTTTATTCCTTTTTTATTTAGTTAACAAAAAAAGTATAAAGTTAATGTAATTTTTTGTAGCTTGAAAATGACAAGCACAGACGAAAATGGATTTGCTTAAATTCAATAAACTGTGTAGTCAAAGAAAACCTTCAAATTTTTATTTTTAAATTTATTAATGTTAATTTCTTTTAAAATAGTGTATTAATAGTATTAGTTTTAGTATTTAATGCAGCGTAGGCAACTAGGTTAATAAGAGCTGCGGTACTTATTTAAGCGCGTAGTTTACGTTAGGTTGTCCAGGCCGTTTGGTAACTTGTTTTTGGATATTGCATTGACAACGGATTCAGGCAAGGCATTCCACTGAGTTACTATTCTGTTGCAGATGAAATGCTTCCTTGGATTACGGCGACATAGTTCGGTTGTTAATTTGAAGCTGTGCCCACATAAGTCTATGTTTGCATTCTTCTTCAAGATACACTCTGGCTGTAGTATCCGTTTAATATTTTATAGGTTTCGATCAAGTCTCCTCTTGTTCTACGTTCCAATAGAGAAGACAGATTCAGTGATATTAACCTATCTTCATAAGACAGACTTCTAATCATTTCTGGTAGCATAGTCGCTTTTCGCTGCACTCGTTTCAGGGCCTCAATATCTTTATTGAAGTATGGGTTCCAAACCGAGTGACCATATTCCAGTGTGGGATGAATGTATGCTTTGTATGTAATCAAAAAAGCTTTGCATGTTATATTTGGAAAGGCGTTTTTCGTTATTTATAGGAACCAAATTTGCGTCCAATCATGGATGTGATTAAGTATTGCCTGGGTGATATGTTCTGGATCATCCGGAAAGCCTATAATTTTCGTGTCATCTGCAAAGTGGCTAATTCTATTTACAGTTCGTGTGGACATTTCACTGATGGACGGAACCCTGCGGAACACCGCTAGGAATATTGTGCTCTGCGGAAAAATTGCCATCAATGCGAACTCTGTATGAGCGTGCTGTTAGAAAACTACGGATACATTTGAGTAGATTGCCTTTATTCCCAATGCGTCTAATTTGTAGAGTAATCTTTCGGTTGGTGCTTTATCAAAGTCTTGGTAAATGACTTCCAGGGACTCTCCCTTGTCAAATTTGACAGTGTGCTTATTTAGCGCTAAAAGCAGATTACTTGTGGCTGATTGTCCTGTGAGGAATCCATGCTGAGCCTCTCCAAATGTACCGTTTTGAAATAGAAATTTGGTGACGTCACAAGCTATTATTTTTTCTATGCATTAGCAGAGCATAGACATCAGTCTATAACTTACAGCTTTAGTTTTATCCCCCTTCTTGTGTGTGATTGTTGCTTTTCGCCATTCTTCTGGTACTTCAGCGCTAGCCAACCAATTCAGTCATGACTTTAGATAATGGGAAGCAGACTGCGCTTGCTCAATTTTTAAGTAACACTGCTGGTATGTTGTCTGGTCCTGGGCTGAAGTTTGATTTCAGATTGTTCATAATTTTATACACTCTATCGGGTCCTTGTTAATTGACTCGATATAGTTAGAGGCTCGAGGTAAATATGGGAAGGGACATTGAGTTTCCTGAGAGTAAGCATGTGAAATTGATTGGCAAACTTATCCGCAATTAATTTGCTATCCGTGGTTGGTTCGTTTTGGTGATCGGTATGGAAAGGGATTGATCTTATTTTAGAACTTAATGTGTGAGACATAGTTGAAAAACTTGTCTTCAATATTTACTCTTCGTACTTGGTTTTTTCTAATCTAATTTGTGACGTGCCGTCCTTGCACAGTTTTGTGTATATCTCATATACTTCAGCTGTTTTTAATGCTTTGTATCGGCCCCAGAAATGTCTTTTTTCCTGCGTGAGTTTGACTATGATTGAATTTAATCAGGGGATTTGTACATGTTTGATTAGTTTTTCTGGAATAACTTGTTCCATTGCGTAAGTTAAGACATTGGATAATTTTGTGTAGTTGTCAATCTCTGTGCTTAGGTAATTGCATATGTTTGCATAATTGGCTTTATTAAAGTTGCGTACGCGTTCTATTTTGCAATTGGTTTTTTTCTATAGAAAGTTGCATGATGGCGATAGTGGAGTGGTCGCTTTTTCCTATGGCCGAATTTATGTTATTGTTGATTATTATCCTTATCATTTGTAAATAGTAGATCGAGTACTGCGGGATTATTAGGTGCATTGTATGAACTTGGTTCAAGTAGTAGCTGATGCAAATGACTGTCTAAATAAGAATCGTGGAAGTATTCAGCAGACTCGTTGTTATGCATAATTTTGTTTTGCGCCCAGTTAATTTGTGGAAAGTTGAAATCACCAAATATGATAAGATGTTTATGTTCAGAATAATTCTATATGTTAATGTTTTATCGGGCGGTCTTTAGACACATATTAAATTCAGTTCGTTTAGACTGGATTTCACCCTAGTGTATAATATCTCGCTCAAGCCTTCACTTAGGTCACTGGTGCTTATTAAGTTTATGACCTCTCAGGTCTTTGATTAAATACACACAAACACCACCGCCTCTTTTGTCTTTTCGATCATTTCTAATAAGAGCGTAGTTCGGGAGACTTATAATACCGTCCGGAGTGTCAGTGTTTTGCCATGTTTCGGATATCATAATTATATGCGATTCAGAGGCCGTTACTACAGCCATAAATTCATTGAATTTTGCGGTCAAAGAGGCAATATTTGTGTACATAAGTTTTATGTTGAATATTTGACATAAATCTGGTTTGGTTACGGCTTGTAAAGAAGTTACCTGGTTTTGTTCCATATATAATCTGTTGCCGCTTCCTTTTCCCGCGCTTTTTTCCACTGGTCTTTGATAAAAAAAAATGGTAACGACTTAGCATTATTCCCGTTTCCCAGTTCGTTGGGTTTTGGACTTTATCAAGATCCGAGAATGTTGCTCCTATTTTAAACGATGCAGATATGGGATTTTCATGCCTGGAGATTATTTTTTCACATTCGAAGTCATTTATGTAATTTTTTTTTAATGTTTGAAATAGCTCGGCTGTCACAACTAGTCTCACGCCTTTAACGTGCAACCATGCTATTTTTATTATTGTACCGCTTGCTAATTTGAGTTCATCACTTGTAATTGCCGAGCCCATTATGTTATTTTTCTTAAACCTAGGATGCAGAACATGTTCAAGACTTTACACAACATTGGCTCGTTCCTGGGAGGCCCGTTCCTTTTGTAGATGTAAATATAAGCAATAGTCGAGTTATATTGCAGTAAATTGTACATAATATTTACAATAAAGTTATTTATAGAACTATATGTTGACAAAAATATAGAACAAACGAAAAAATCTCACAGCAAAAACGTCACTTGGCCTGCCAGGCCCATGTTGTGCATCCTAGAGTTAATACATATTTCTGTTTTTCCTAGTAACAAGAGTGTATTCGTATTTGTTTTCGTAGTTTTTAATGCCCAAGTTTTCGGAGTTAGGGTTATTACAAACGTAATTTATGCGCGATTGTTGGTCTCGGCAATGGTGGCCGGTGTAGTGATCAATTTTGATGCGTAGCTTGAAGAATTTGTATGTTGGGTATTCAACTTAGATGGTTGGCTACCATTAGTCACTGTCACTTTAGCGTTACCTACGCTTTTGTGTATGTAGTCAATTCTAATTTGACTCGCTGACTCTAATTTGACTCGAATTTGGTATGTTTCATTTCAGCTTTTTTATTGTTATGCAAGGTGTGCTTAAAGCTAGATGGTGTACTGTTGTCACAAGTTGTATGACCATTATCTTCATTACTAGCTACAGGTTGAGAGAATGAGTGGTTGGAAGATTTATCAACTTGTGTCTCATACTCATTGTCTGCATAGTATTCTGTACCATATGCTTGATTGGGTTCTGTCTGGTAGCAGATTTTTACTTTAATATTATTCGAAATATCTGAGACGATCGCATCCTGTTATGCTTTTACGACTTTGTTTAAATCATTTACATTGATGTTATTGTGCCTACTCTCTTTTAATGGTTTAATTTCTTTTATAAGATGGTCTATTTTTTATTCTTGTTCGTTAATTATTTGGTATAATTTATTGAGTATAGAATAGTTGTAACTTTGATTGCAGTTTTCTACATTTTTGATTGATTTTCTAGAAAAACCTTCAAGTTCGGAGCCTGACGTTTTCGTTGCACTAGTTTCTTGAGACACTGAGATAACCTCACTTTCACACTGAGATAACCTCATTGAAACAGATAAACTCACCTGACTCACTTTCAATAATTTAAATAATATAACAAATATTTTAGGTTTACTTAAACCTATAAAGTCAAAGCACTCTACGGAATTTTGTACATAAAATGCAGTTTACATCACGAAACAGATTAGATGGCTTCCAATTTCCAATGACTTACTCATCGTCATGCCTTTAATCTGCAATTTAAATTATTATATATTGGTGCACTTGCTAGCATCGTACGAACAATACAAGCAAAATTAGTATTAATACAAGATTTTTTTCTCGTTTCTCGTTTATTTCTATTAGTTATTTTTTAATTGAGAAAGTAACTTGGAAGCGGTTGCCGACAAATCGATTTTGCGAAAAAGTTTTAATTTATCTACTAAACAAAAGATCGCAGGATCAGGCATTACATCATATTAATGCCAAATTTTGTGAGTAAAGTTTAGAAAACTTCATGTAGGAGTAGGTTGATGATCAAAAAACCTTTTCACCCTTGATCAAAGTAATTATGGTAAAATAAAATTATGCGTACACTTTTAATACTTTAGAGCAGTGGTTCTTAACCGGTTTTCCGCGGAAAATTTGTGTTCCGTGAGGTTAGAGAAAGTTTTCCACCAAAATTTCACGTTATAAAGTTTTCGTTATACGAAGAGGAAGAATTTATTTCATTGTCATCTGATCACAATATCAAAATTAAATTTAGCGAAATCACAGTTTACGAATTTTGGACTTCTGATCAACCTGTGTTTAAAACTATATTTGACAATACATTTTCAGAAATATAAATTTATCATATCAATTTAAAATTCATCTTCTATAACATCTGAATCAACTTTATCCTAAACATGCTTCCTACGTTGATTTAAAAAAAATATAGAAGTACCACTTTAAAATGACCAGGCTCACAAATCAGGATTTAATATTGCAAATAAAAACTTCTTATTTGTAGATACGTCGCTTTTTTGTGGAAGTATATGCACATTGTTTTATTTTACGACGGTGTTCCGCGAAAATGTTGCAAAACTATAATGTTCCGTGATTCTAAAAAGGTTAAGAACCATTGCTTTAGAGTAATTATGCTTATGTGTGGAATATTTAAATAATCAAAAAATAAATAAAACTTACATTTGCAGAAGAAAATGCAACTTGAGCATTAGACAAGGTAGGACTCTTCACAGCAGATTCACATTGCATTAATAGTTTTTGTATATTATTAATTGCAACCTTCTCACTCATGACATCGTGTTGTTGGAAATGATTAGACATATTTGAAGGCGAAATTGTTTCCAAAATAGTTTGAATATCAGTTGTGTTCGTGTTGCTTGCATCCGGCACAATATCGATCACTTGATCCAATATGCTTGATAATAATGGATCGGATCCCTGTTCTAACCAAGCATTTCCCATCACAGATGCGGAAGATACAAACGTTGAATCGGCATTATTTACAATCTGTCTAGCTTGACTCCTCTGCATAGCAGCAACAGTACTATCTTGATTAAGAATTTGGTTGAGGTAATTGGTACTAGCTGGTAATCGGCCAGAAAATTTCGTTCGATTACTTGCAAGATTAGGCTGATTAAGAGTTTGAGTCAGTATACGGTTTTTGTTTAGACTAGGATCGGTTATTCTAGGCAGTTTCTCGTGAGGTGTTGCTGATATCACACTAGCAGGTACCGGAGGTATAGGCTGATGGTTCGATGGTTGCTTAGCAAGTAAAGACGCTAGCATTTTATTTTTTTCGCATAATTTACTTCCGGATGAACCAGTCGATGTTACGTGCGAGCCTCCCTCCGATAAACGTTTCGTAGAAGGATCGTCAAAATCAAAATTTGGTCGTTTTCTATTCCTATTATTATCCATATTCGGAGGTGAGGATTGATTATTGAATCCCAAACTTTTAAGTAAAACATCTCCTTCGTTCTGTTGCTTCTTTTCTTCGTCTTCTTTCAATAATTGTTGCAATAATTCGCTTTGATTTTTTAAGCCTGCTCTAGCTTCTAAATCATCATCATCGCTCTTTTCATTTAAAAGCTGTAATTAAATTAAAAGTAGTCAATTATAATTCTAGATTATCATTTGTATATTTATGACAAGGTTAAAAATTAATGTATTAAAGTGTCTAATTAATGCAAATGTTGTAAAGAATAATAATTAAATTACCTGCAACAACATATTGTTTCCTCCACTAGTTGAAGTTCTTGGTACGTGCGGTATCATTCCAGTATGCAAATGTCGATGACGATCAACAATACCCATAGTAGTTAAAACTTTTGGGCTTGTTCTTGTATCATTTTTATTTTCATCTTCATCTGGTTCTCTTAACAATCCTTTAAGAATTGTATTCGTATTTTTCAATCGATTATCATTATCCGCCGCATTTTGCGATAGAAGAGACCCACTGTTATTATCAGTAGTTGATGGTTTCGTTAGCAAATTACGCAATCTGCCACCAGACTCAGCAGACATTTGAGATAAACTTTCGGTCACATTAACTTTGGTATCTTTTTGCTGTTCAGTCTCGGTTTGTTGCAGTTGGTATGTAGAATCTGTTAATGGGCTATATGAGAAACCACTACTGTATGGTGTAGGTGGATTATTAGGGCTTCCTTGGGGTAGATTAGGTAGCGGACTTTGGGATACCGTAGGTGTTGATGGACTAAATGCAGAAGCGCTAGAAGGACGCGGATTCGAAGTTGATACAGGCGTAATACTTTGCCTGGAATCGGGTCGAGTATCTTGCCAACTTGTCGGATCTAATTCGCTCCACGTTGAAGAAGGAAAAATATCGGGAAATTGGAATTCATCGTTTAAGGAAAATGTGGAATAGCTTGATGTACTTGCAGTAAGAAATGTATTTGAAGAAATGTCCACATTATCATTTGCGGTACTTATAGCGGTGCTACTTTTAGTACCATTAGCAACGCTACTTATTAAAGGGCCTCCTAGACTACTACCAGAACCACCGCCAGGGTCAGGAACGCAAGCATATTCATTGCTTTCACTGAAAAAAAAAAAATAATTCATTAAAACTACATTTATTAATATATAACTACATTTATTAATATTTTAGTACTTTCTATACTATTCCTATATCTATACTTAGACAGCGATAAACCTAGTAAACTCGTTAAGTTTCGGAGTCAACTGCTAACGTTAGTAGCACATGTGTACATTACAATACACAGTGCTCCGGCTAATCCAATTATAACAATATCTGTTATCGAAATGCATTTTACGAAAAAAAAAATGTGGGCGGTTCCGCCATCCAACTTTTCATATACTAAAAGTCAGTAATATAATATATCTTTATATATAAAAATGAATGTTTGCTTGTTCCGGAAATGGCTTAAATATCCGGACATGGTGTAGTTATTATATCGGAGACTTTGAATGACTACTAAAAGGGAGTACCTATGATAGTTACACTAATACTTGATATACGTATCTGCTCCAGCCTCAGTTTTTTAAACTATTTGTGATTACACATGCCGTAACAAGTACCTCAAATTGGACTAACTCATCTAATTGTCATCATTAAGTTATTACGTCCTAAAGTAACTCTATATAAAACATTTACATTTTCATAACAAACCTTTAGCGGGTATAAGCTAATTCTATGAAGAATTTTATAGGGGTTGATACATTAACATCTTGTATCGTTCCATATATATATATATATATATATTAGTTACTCCGAGTGTAATCTGATGAGTATTTGTTTCTCTTCAGGATCTCGCGTGGAAGGCATTACAGTGTGCCAACGTTTCGCCAAAGTCACATCTGACATTGTCGAGGCTTAACGAAATTCTGAAAACTTATTGTGTAATGCGTTTCGCATACGACCTTATTATTCTTCTTTCTAC
>WYDF02231977.1:0-25010 GCA_009867245.2 Adranes taylori
AAATCTCATACCAAAAGGAATGTGTTCTTTTGTTTTACTACGAAGTGAAGAAACCTTCAGAAGGCGACGGATGCCCGTGTATCTAACAATGTGGGATGTCTAGCGCACTAAAGCTCCACTACCTGTAGGAATTGTGTGAGTTAGGAGATTGGAAGATTTATTAAAGGAGGCTTTAGGATTTATTATCCTCTGCAGTCTCGAACTGGTAGTGTGTGGGTAAATAACAGATAGTAGTATGGTAAGCTAGTAGCTTGCAGGAAAGATACACTATAGTATTTGCTTTACAGCCAAGGGAAACCTGCAGAAAAACCTTGGCCATAATGTGGTCAACTGATTAGGAAATTAAGTTAAATGGGGTTATCTGACTGCCTAGATTGATCTTATGTATCTTCTAGTCATACTTGCTTGATAGCGCAAGTAATTGCCTGTATACTTTAGATGTTACGCTGCATGCGCACATGAGTGCAAGCAATATTCCGTTGTCTTATGGGTCCTATTGTGCAGCAGGATATGTGGATATTCTTGTGTTGTTTTTGCTTTTTTTTTCATTTTTTATATATATTTAATGTTTTTTTTTAATAAATTTTTTATGTTATTTTGTTGTTTTTTGTCTTTTATATTTTTCTAAATTAATGCCCCTTAACAAAAGGATAGTGGTACCACATCGAGGATTTATTTGAGGTCTTCGGGAGGCTTTCACTGACTGCATAATTCTGGCAGGTGAATAGGGAAAGATCTTTTAGGCGGTTTATGCCGCCACTTTTGGACTTCCAAGTGGACCTCAGCGTGTTGTAGGCTATCGGGTTGTTTTTTGTGAACGTCTACTTGGGAACTTATAATGGAGTTTTTGAATTTTCCTAAAACTCGCACGCGCCCAAGTTATTGGCCTATGTATTTCTTTATTTGTGGCAGAACAATACAGAATTGCTCTGTAGTCGATAATTGGTCATACATAGGTTTTGTACGTTTGATGGAGTGTTTTGGAGTCACAGCCTCCTAGTCGTCCTCTGAGAGTTGATATTAGATTTGCCCGTTTTCTAACTCTGGCTAAAGTGGAGACTAGGTCATTTTTCTAGCTGAAGGTTCTGCTGAAAATTATACCAAAGAAATAACCTCATCCCTTAATGGAATAGGTTCTTCCCATAGGCGGAGTTGGATTTCAGAAGGGCTCTAATGTTTATTTCTATTATAATTTGGGTGTTGGATTAGAATAGCTTGAGATTTGGCGGTATTTGGCTTTACTCGCCATTTCGTTGCGCAGTCAGAAAATGTGTTGATGCAATTTTGGATGCTATGGCTAAGGGATATTGTTTGTGGCCCGCAGGACCAAAAAGCCGTGTCATCGGCGTATAGGGCACTGTGACAATCCTAAATTTGAGGTTGAGGCATATCATAATAATATGCAATGTAAAGTGGTAGGGCGAGCACATAGCCTTGTGGGACGCCGGATAGAAGATACATTTCCTGGGAGGGATGAAATGCTACCATAGTAGGAATGGATTGCTAGTGCGACCCCTCGCCTATTGCCGAGGGGTTGCGCGATTGATATCTTTCTGTGTTTTCATTTTAGTTATGGAGAGGATTTGTACTTTAGGACGAAACTTTAGGAGATTCTTGATCATAGGATTTTTATGCATTTACACTCCGCAACATTTACAATTCCAATGACAAACTCTAATAGAGCAACGGGACTACAACAATAGAAACATTTTTGTTAGAAAAGGATTTGACGGTTTCTCTTTGAAGGAGGGTGGGGGAAACTTGCCCGATTGCTTCCTGTATAAGGATACGCTTATTAGGGAAGACATTTAGAAGTGTGGTTGTGAGCACGTAAATTAGATCATCCGCGAGGGTCGATGCACAGGATGGGTACACCTCCTCGGATGTCTTAGGGGGTTCTTGTTTTTTGGGACATGTTCCGGACCATTCCTCATGTCTGCCGGCGCAATTAAGGTAATTTGGATGGCTGAGATCACAGTTGCGAGCACGATGGTCTTGACCGTTTTTGCGCGGCTTTATGGCACTCATTGACTTAGTAGCCAATGGCAAAGACTAAGTGGGATGTATACTCTTCCGAAAAAATTCCATCCCTGGATCTCTAATCCAAGGGTGTAAGTACGTCAAAGTTATGAAGTCAAAGTCAGTATCGTCAAGTAAAACAGTGGCTCTTAAATGATTAATAATTCTCCTATAATAAATTGTACATAATATATTCGAACAAACAGATAAATCAAAAAGGTGTTCAGAAAATTTTAGAAATAAATATAAAAAACGCACAATAAAAAAGAGCAAACGGAATTATAATTTCTTTATTAAACAACGAAAAAAGGTTTTACTTTATTCTCCTGCTACGTTCATAATATAATATGTACACATAAATAATATCATAAATTATTTACTGAAGTTATATTAAGCTGAATTACAACAGATGGCGCTTAGGTAAAGGTAGCGTGTACGTACACACACCGACAATAAAATGTGTAATATAGTATGTAGATAAGTATATGGGATTGCGTGAAATAATTTATTTTTTCATATAACCTTCTCTTAGAATTAATGTTCCTAATTCTATTATAATACAGTTAATATACAAGAGTTACTTCAAAAATAATTGCGATATGAATTATATTTAGTGAAGAATAAATTTACATGAAACATGTTAATATTGTCACGACAAAAGATATTAAACGATTCAATTCTTGGGATTCTACTATACAGATTTTAAATGATGAAAGGGAATAATGTCTAAAAGATAGGAAATCATTAAAATCAATAAATTCCATAAAATAATGTAGCAATCTATCAGTATAATTTCATTTAATTATACAAAGTTAAATAAACTAATTTCAGAATAAAATAAAAAGATTCATTCTATCTGAAAAAATAGACACACGTGTAATGAATTAGACGTAGGTGTTACTTTGTAGAAGAATAAACTAGCCGCGACCCAAAAAACTAGAAACAAGGGGAAAAATAGTGAAAAAAATAGTATTTTTTACACGAATGGGAACGACCCCTAACGTAAACTCGCGAACTTTGAGGATAGGCGTTTTTCGTTCATTAAGTCAGAAAGAGTTAATATAAAAGTAAAATTAAGTAGTGGGTCTCTAATAACTAAAGGAGAAATGCAATCAAACTTTTGCGAATCAGATACGAAATGTTACGTGAAAAGCCGACACATAGATATATAAGAAATTCTCTGTGGGAAAGGGGACCAAATTATTTTACCAGTCTTGGCTAGTCTATTTCAATCATTTTAAATACTTTACGCGTATTTTCCGTTATGATGAGGTCTTAGCGTGAGAATTATGGCAGACGTACAGATGTAAGAAGGCGATTATTTTATTTCAAATCTTTGATTAAGAAATTGAAACACTTTTTTCTTTTGATTTTATACTGACTAAATATTTTTATTCAATGCACTTAATAACAAGCTAACAATCAATTAAGTTTCATTTTGATAAAACTAAAGTTTAACTTTGGAAAATAAATCTTCATGCGAATCTAATAAATCAAAATCGCACTATATTTTGTTATATTGTCAGTCAATCCATCCCTTATTAATTAGTCTCTTATGATAATTATCAATTAAATGTTGCTTGCCCATTGTTTTATTTATTTGCGAATTGCAAGAAAATTGTGTTGTATCCGTATTAACATTTATGTAGACAGAATAAATCTTAACCAGTATTTGTTTTATCGTAAATCCACAATAATTGTTGTTGTATATAAAATAAATTATTTTATTGTTAATAAATTATTTTAAAGCCAATAGTGTTTTATTATGATTATATTTTATTAATTCTTAGCCCGTACTTGCTTTATTAAGATTGATTCTTGGTTTCAATCAAACAAGGCTCCATAAATCAGTGCTTTATTGTCAATTTTATAAATGTATGAATTTATTAAAACCCCTATTAATTGTTTATTAATTTAAACTACACTCCTAAATAAATCATTAATCATTGCTCTACCATTCCCGATTAAGTTGAGTGTGTTTAAACAAGAATTTAAATTTAACTCGTTGAAACTAACTCAATTGCATATCACGCAATATCTTTATTAATATCATATTACTATAACTATGCGTTTTCAATCTCACAATTCCAAATAAGAATGCATATTTTTCCCTATGACTCGAGCAGAACTTTTCCAGGGCGACATATTTATGGACCATTCTGGATTCTACTAAAATGTGCTCTTTTTTGGACATATTTTCCTTTATTCGGGAACCTTTATTCGGGAACTAGTATGTAGGTACATTGTTTGTAATTTTACAAACGCAACTTGAAGCTTCCAAAATGGACAGCCTGTGGATTGTAATGATGCTTATCTTAGCGAAAATTGACCTGCGCTTGATATAAGCTTTTATTTCCTACGAACGCTATTGAAATCTTCTTTTGTGTCGAGAAACAATTTTTTCGTTACTAGGGCTATCGAATTTTCATTTTACAAAAATAGTAGCTTCTCAAAATCTCTCGAAAGAGAAGTTGTGACATAGCCCTTAATTGAAATATATTTACGTTAATATTCTTTCTGTGGACATTCCAATTTCTTTATTTACACAAACTTCCGAAAATCTAGTCTGGCATTATTCATCTGAGATGATTTATCATCCCTAATATACGTTTTTGGCGGGTGTTACTTCTGAGACACAGAGCATAACTCGATTTGCCCTTCTGACACCATATCACTTGTAGATTCTTCTTGATAGCCTCGTTCAAGGTTTTTGTCCTACTCCCCCATCCCGTTTGAGAGTTCGTATCGGACTTAGGTTTCGGGCGAGTGGCTTTCTATTCTGTTTCAAAATATCCTCGACATGAGCCGGTTGGTACATCTTAATGTCTCGAAATTATTTAAATGTGACTTGCTCAATTTTCATGATTTTCGTGACGTAGTTATGTACTACTTTCCAGTGTGCCTCCGAATGAATTATCTTCTCGATTACGTTCCAAGGTTCAAGATGTTCATCTATTAAGTTTATTAATGCTTTGCACTCTATCGAAATAAAATATTGTGTGGTCAGCAGTATCAAATAGGTCCGAGTGGTAATAACATTCCGGGCTTTCGATATTCGCAATTTTAATGCGGATAAATCAAAAACTGCACTCAGTCCTCTTAATGCTTTGGTTAGGATAAAATTTAAGCTTCCACTGAATCAATTTCTTAATATCTAGTAATAGATTTTTAGTCCAAGCTCCTTTTTGTTCTAAAACTTGCTGTTCTGTCCAAGCTCCTTTTTGATCTATTAAAGTTTTGGAGTAATAGGTTCTGTACATCTTCTATTTCCTTTGAGGGGTTCTTTGAGAGTTTATGCTCTGTAAAGCGTTAGTCGTTCTTCGCCTAATAATATTGGACCAACTACTGCCAGCACAGTCAATGCTTTCGAAGATGTTCTTCTGTACGTTGCTACCGAGTAGGACTGATGGTTATGCATTTTTTTAGCATAAAAATCAAGATTGCGTTTAATTTTAGGCGATTACACCTCAGTGAATGCTGCATAAAACAGCATAATTTTATTTAAGCTGTTTTAAGACCGCCTATAAAGCTACAGCAGAATTAGTCAGCGTTTTCGATTATAGCATAAAGATGTTTAGTGACACGAAGTCCATTGATTATAGTCTACTGACCGCTGACGAAATCCATGGACCATTGAATAGGCCATTGATTCTAAATCCATTGACTATTGAATATCATTGACACAAAATCCATTGACTACAGTCCATTGACGAAGTCCATTGACTATAAGTCCATTGGCTAAGTCCATTGACCATTAACACAAAGTCCATTGGCTACTGACTAAATCCATTGACGGAGACATTTTAATGTTTCTTTGAATGTGATTTATTATTGGTCAACGCCAACTTTCGTATAGAGCATATTTTCTTTTACTGGTCAGCATAAACCTTCCTATTTTTTACCAATAGTGGGTTTATTTCATGTTGATTTATTTTTAATAGAAAAATTTTGAGTTTTTTAATATAATTTGGAATGAAGTTACTATTCCTTATAAACAGTAAGTAAAATGATTTTTTTTAAAGAGCGGATCAGTATGAATGAGGAATGAAGAACCCACCACTACTCTTAATATAATAAATCGGTTCAAAAGTTCCTCTTTTGGAAAACGAGGAGCTCATGTTTTGAAAAAAAAAATAAGAGGTCTACTCTTTAGAAAACAAGAGAAACTCCTCTTTTGAAACAAAATGGGAACATCTATTAAAAAAAAGAGGAGCTCCTCAAGTGAAAAAATGAGGAACTCCTCATAGATAATGATTCGTTACATATTTGAAAAAAGAGTAACTCTTTCATATCATGATAATGAGGCCTCAAATGAAATAGCTCATAACTGAGGGACCGATCACTATTTTCCTTACCTCATATGAGTTACCTCTTTTGAAACCTCACAAATAAAAAAAGTTACTCCCTCATGTAGTAATACGTCCATTAAACAACAAAATATTCATCTAACAAACCTGGTATATAAACATGTAGATATCTAAAGAAAACTATTTTATTATAGTAAACTATGTGAATAGACGAGTTCATGATAGCGACGTATCACCAATTTTATCGTACCACTAAATGAGTACATAATAGCATTTTTACATGAGAATCGAGTATTCACTTTCGTTCCATAAATATAAGTATAAACATGGGGAGAAAGGAGAAGGTTGATGCCACCGACGAGAACACTTAGAGCGAAGTATCGATCCGAAAACCCGCAATTGCCTTGACGGGTTGACAAAGTGAGCGAGTAGATGCAAACAAGCACCGCTGATCACCCGCCACTACACTCATTTTCATTTTAAAATGAGGTATTATATTATGCAATGCGCTTGAGGTATTATATGCCAAACCTATTCTTTTAGGTCATTTCGTTTATTTTCAGATTACCAGCATGAACAATCGTGAAGGAGACAGACACAGCCATCGCATAAGAATCTGGGCTTCAAAAAGACGTAATCACATATTATGGCACATCTTATGCAAAAGTTGAAGTTGGGGGGCATCAAGTGGCAATGACATGAGACTTTAGCCATCTATTATTTCGGAGCAGATGCAGGATTACTGACACAAAAGGTGTGTATCAACAGTTCAGCACTGTGATGCAACCTAGAAATGACCGCAAGATTCCAAGTATGTGCACGCTTGGGTTCTTCCGTCGTCAAAGTCATAATGGGGAAGCCATAACTAGGAACTGGTTATGTTACTCTCCCTCTAATGGATGTGTTTATTGCTTTACGTGCAGATTGATGTGGTTAAATATAGCAAAATCTGAGTCCTCTCAGCTTTCGTCTAATGGATTCTGTAATTGTAAATATTCAGAAGAATGAATACATAGCTATAAGCAGTCAACGGAAAATCTGAAGGCTACGATTGCTTTCAAAAGAGGTTAAAAGCAATTTAGCGAATTGATAAGGAGCTGACACAACAGGACGACCTCTATAGCATTATTAAAGATCAGTGTTAAAACGAGTAGTTAGTGTTATTCAGTTTATTGTCGAGCGCGGCTTAACATTTTGCAGAAACAACGAATTGGTTGGGTCACCTACAAATGAAACTTTCTGTGTACTCTTGAACTCATCGCCCAGTACGATGATTTTCTTGCGCAGCTTAAGATTTTCATCAAAACTTAAGCCGATCGCGGCAAAGGACACACAAACTGTCTGTCATCTACAATAATAGAAAAACTTATCAATGTAATGGGTGAGCAAGTCCTCGGAGAAATCATAGAGTTAAGAAATCAAAGAACTACTCCATCTCTTTGGACTCGACACCCACATCGAGCAGCACAATGCAGCCCACATCGACCAACTAACCCTTGTTTTGAGGTACATGGATAAAGATGGCTCCGTAGAACGCTTTGTAATTTATAGCAAACAAAGACCATGGGGCTCAAGAGATGTTCAATTCCTTGATGGAATTTTTGGAGATACATGGGAAGGTACCTAGAAGATACCTAGGGCTAGGAAACTGCCGCTGACAAAGCTACGACAATGCATCTGTAATAAGTGGTAAATACAATGGTCTGCAAGCCAAAGTAAGCGAGAAAAACAATCTTACATCATGAATTCCTTGTACAGCAGATTCTCTAAGTTGCAACAAATGCTGTAGAATGCTGTACAGTTTTTGACATCCTTGAAAAACTATTTGACTTCTTCAGAATTTCAACGCATCGGCCTCAACTTCTGACTGAGGCTTTGAAACATAATTATTCATCATTGACTTTTAAACGTGTCACAACAACGCGTATGTCCTGCAGAGGTGAAAAAACTAAGGCACTTAAGCATAACTATTAGGCGATTAATAATGTACTGAAACAAATTACTGATGACTTTGAAGAAAAAAGGTGTGTACGCTGTGAAGCAGAAAGACTGTTAATACAGATAAATCAGCTTGAAATAGGTATTTACTCCACCTTCTGGAATGATATCCTGCAAAGAGCAGATCCTACTAGCAAAAATCTACAACACGCAAAACTCGATCTAAATACTGTTGTGGTGTCAATGAGCAGCTTGAAAAACTATGTCGCATCAAGCGTGACTCCTTCGACACTTATGAACGACACCTGGTTCAACAGACTATGTATAGATAAAAACTCGATATAAGCGCCATTGGATTATGGCGGATAATGTGCATCTTAACCCATTGGATTACGGCCATGCGGAAGAGGTACAACTCAGCTCTTCTGAAAAATATAGAATAGAAACTTCTTTGCATGTTATTGATCAGTTTATCGCTTCCCTCGACAAACATCTGCATACAAACAAATTTCATGCCAATTTGGCTTTTTTAGCCATCTGACGAGCTTCTGACTGACTGACTTCCATCTGACGTCAGACGAGCTTCAGGACGCTGCAGAGCAACTCATCAGGTCTTATCCATATCAATTGGACATTACATTCATTGATGAGCTGTGTCAGTTTGTAACATTTGCCATTATCTTCACAGATGAGGAACCGAAAGATATCAGCACTGAGCTTTTGATGTACAAACCAATCATAAAATAGGGTGTGCAGAACACTTTTCCAACCATTAAGATAGCTCTCCATTATAATATCTTATTTTGATGGTATCAAACTGAGTGGCGAGCGTTCCTTCTCAAAACTCAAATTAATTGAAACCCGATTAAGGACATCTACGAAGCAGGAACAACTTGTAAATTTGGTCATCATGAGCATCGAGTCAGTTATACTGCGTGAATTGGACTTCAGTGACATCATCTGTGACTTTGCCGCACGAAAATCGAGGATAGTGTCTGGACTATAATGGTTATAACTTCATCCATTCTCTAAATTTGATAAGAACAACTTGTGTTTATTTCATTTTCTGTTTTTGCATAACATCTTGCCACACCTTGAAAAAATAGGCAACCCGCATAAATCCATCCCGGACCACCCACATCCTAAATCCGCTCCTGAGTCATTTTACTAACAGTAAGTCTAACTTCTGGAAATTACGTGCGGAAAACAAGGATAGAACATTAAAAACCCCAGCAAAGAGTAAAATTCTATGCTCTAACAAACACCAACAAATTTTAAATATACTCTATAAACAAACATGTGAAGTTAAAAAAATATAAAAATAATTCAACTTACCCGTAACCATTTATGATTAAGGACTTCCTGTATTGTTATTCTTTGCTTTGGATCCACTATAAGCATTTGTTTGATAAGATCTTTCGCATTATCACTAATAAATTCCCATTGAGTTGTATCCATCTATAATATAAAACAAGAAGTATTTATAACATATATAGTACATATTTCTTAAAATATGTACTACAACACACACAATTCATTTGTGGCCCCAGAACAGTTGAATAATAAGTTAAAATAATATATAGAGTTAAATTTGAAGCTTCTTCAGGGCAAAACTGCACTTCAATAAGTAAGTAAGAACATATTCAGGATTTATTAGCAAAGTTTCGACTTTGGGCTCAAAAATGTCTGCTGAAAATGTATTATTATGTTCTCGACTACACGAAGGAATTAAAAATCAAATACTGGACGAACAGTTAAAAATTGAACTAGAAGCTAATTTGCAAGCATAGGAACACGAATTTTACAGATCCTATCCAGATATGAATTCAGAATCACCAATATGGCACATTGCTAGAAACCCATTTGTTGTCGATGTCTGACAATTGCCAGAAGTTCAGGAAGAATTTGAAAGATGACTTTCACTAGTTGACATTGGAGAAGTTTTGGATCAAACGTTTCCTTGTTAATCCAAAAGTTTCTGCTCTTGCTTTGCAGAAACTTATTCCGTTTTCCACGTGAGACAAGTTTTTCAGCTTTGGTTCTAATTAAAACTGTTTATTCAGCATTGAATCGTCTATTCTAAAGTTATCGTCCACCCCTTGTAAAATTTCGCTTTGTACCAACTAGTAGTTCAGTTCCTTTTTCTACTAACCAAGTATGTATATCCTTTTGAGGTACTTATATATGCTTAAGCATTTATGGTTAACGAAAGCGTGAGTAAAGAGAAAACAGACTTAACAGGACTGTTAGAGTATTAAGACAGATCGCTCTCGCGTTGGTAATAATAGTATTCGTTAGCGGGCAAAGTCATTTTGCCATCGCGCTAAATTATCGTTTATTAATACTTCTATATTGGTTCTGTTCGATAAATAATTCATTCGTGGTAGTTCGCGACCGGATCTGCTGAAGAGAAACCCACTCCTTAAAACAACAGCCTTTTCCTTTGTCCTTTCAGAATGAAGATAACACCCGGCGTGAAGGTAAGTGGCCTTACATGCCTTTTTTTGCTTGAATTCTAGTCGCGGTTTATTGTCTCGCTCGTTGGTTTGTATCTTACTCGAGGGTTGTTGCTAATTTATTCGTCTCGCATATAGCTATCGGTAATTTGTTAAAGATGAAACTTTTTGAAAAAGTAGAAGATTGGCAGTGTAGAGAAATCGGAGGTATATTCCTATGTAACACGGTTTTAAGTTCATGAGTTAGAGAGAACTTATTGAAAAAATAATTTATTATATGGACGGTCAATAAGTGAGAGCGAGAATAATCACATTGGTTCACGCCACGTTCGCAAGACAGAGGACCCTAACAGTAAAGCGAATAATTAGATCGATAATAGTAAAGATCGATAACAGTAAAGCGAAGAATTTATATCGAAGTTTTTCTCCTTATGTTCCGATTGTTCTCTCGGTTTAATTCTCAGAGTTTTGTTAGTTATGTTACGTTTAGAATAAGCAACTTCTACTGTTCAGTGTTATGTCAGGGGTTCAGATGTGAGTATATATTAATTTATTTATATAGTTTAAAAGTTATTGAGTTTTATTCCTCAGTAGCTAATAAAATTTTCATGGTAACCAACTTTCTATTTCAACATAAATTAACCATCGATTATCTTGCATACTAAAGTTGATTGCGAGTTTTTATATACATTTGTTGTTTAATAATAAAGTTTTTCGGTGGATTTACATATATTTAATCAATCAGAACGGCAGTGTATCTTATTATATTCCCAGCCATCCGATCTGTGTTAACTCTTCGTAGATTCAATTTATAAATTACATGTTACTTGATAATTATTTTATTTATTTTCGCCTACAAGCAAAACTCTGTTATATAAGTATTTCCATGTATAAATCAAGTAGTTGAATTATTACTCTCCCCAATTCGTTTCCCCATTATAAATTATTTAATGAACAATAGATTGGTTAAAAATCATGTAGTGTTTTGTTTGTAGCTTATTTATTTAATTTATGGGCCGAACTTACTTTATCAAAGTGGTAGCATTTGCTTGAATCAAGTAAGGTGTCTTAACTTATCGATAAATTAGAAAGTGTCCCACCCCCCAAACAATGATTTATAATTTCAATATACGCCTTAAAGAAACCTTTAAATTCGCTCTACTTTTTTATCCCGGAAGGATCGGATGGGTGTTAACTGGAAGTAGAATTTATGTAGCCAGTTAGTGTTCACACAATCCTTGTCACAAGTTTAAACGTGACAACTATGAGCTATCTATGTCTTGGCCCTTAGGATTTACTGGAGGAGTCAGTGTGACTCTTATAATAAAAAGTTTGGAGACCCCTGGTCTAGTATATAAAAGTATAATAAAACATATGGTCTTTCAAAATTGTACACATTATTACACCGAATTTGTATTACAAAAATAACGCTAAATATATACATTATATACAAACACAATTTTTAATCATCAAAACAAATAAACATCATTAAAAAGATATGTAATTAAAATGTATTTTCGTATAAATTCATACGAAATTAATTTTAAATAGTCAATTTGATTCCAAAACAATTATAACATTAGGATAATTCATAGAATCAAAAACATAAAGAGGAATAATTTAATATGTGTACTGTAACTCGTTTGCTTTGACACTTGAGGATTTCTCATAAATTATGAAAACATCATTTCCCAGCAAAATGTACAATCATGATTGGAGTGGGTAACTCATAGTCATATATAGATATTTTATATCGGAAAGCAGTTCCAAACAATTTCATTTTATATATTTTTAAACACTGATAATCGTTGAAATATGCAGATGCATAGAATTCATGGCGAATAATACAGAGGAAATATATGAATTATATAATTGCAAGAGAGCATAGGCCGACAGAGCAAAGATAATGGAATGTAAAAAAAACATGCTCGCCGCCAGTAATTTCGAGGCCCCAATTGATTTTTTCTTCAGAGTATCAAGTAGTAATTTATTTTCTGATGCCCTTTTTTGGTGTCTCAAAGCGTCCGAGGTCCCTCACAAATGGTCTCTCCCTCCATCGACTGTTCTAAAAACAAGGATCAGAAAAGGTATCAGAAAGTATCAGGATCAGAAAAGGTTTATGATAGATAATTTTTTGCACTTGATACTTGAAAGTTATTTAAATGATTCAGTATGTTTATTGGTTTAAGCATATTGTGTGCTAGACGAACTAGTTACAAGAAGGGCGAATGTTAGTTACCACTTCCATTCAACTTCCATTCAAGAAATAAAATAGAATTTAAAAACATTTAAAACATCTTACTTAAATTACAATGTCACCACAGGAATAGAAGAGTAGCATTATTTCTTCCATGGGACAAAAGCAAGACCGATGGCGTAAATCATACAACATAGAAGTAGCAGTGGGGATCACCGCTGATTGATACTTATAAATAAATAGCATAGAGTGCTTTTACCAGTGAGAATAAATCTGATTGGTAATCAATCAATAATAAGTGAAAGCGTACTGTGCGATACTGTACTAATATGCGTGAAGAAAGCATATCTGATTGGATTTACATTAATCATGGCCGAAAGCAATTAGTAAAGTAGAAGATAGGTAACTAAGTGAGAATACATTAACAGTAACGATGCGTAATTATAAAAAAAAGTTTGTGATGGACGCGTTGCAGCAACAGTGAATAGAATACTTTTATAGATAATTTAGGGACTAATTTGATGAATCAAGAACGCCATTTTTATTAGTTTTTTGCACGTAGTAATTGAATGCAAGTATTAGTTTATTTTATTAGTTTGGTGTGGCGCTATTTATTTTGATGTACGAATTATAATTTAATTTGCAGGTACGCTTTCTCAAATCAGTCACAATCCATTTTTGTTAATTTCACTCAACTCTTTTAGTCAAACACTCTTGCCTAAAACATTGTTGGTGATAGGGTTGCGCAGAGTTAGTTAAATTTATGTTTGATCTAGTAAAATTAAAAAAGTAAGTGTTCGTAATAAGTAAGTGATCAGCATGCGTAAGGATCCTGTAGAGTAAGAGTCGCTACGACCCCTATTCAAACGATTCTCTCTTCCCCGTCACGTTGGAAAAGTGTAAAAGTAAAACTAAATTTGTGCAGTAGTTTAAATAAATGAGAAGTATGTAAAAATGATAACCAATGAAGCAAGTGTGATAAAGCAAGGAAGACTGAAATTAAAACGGAAGAAAGGACATAAAATCAGCAAATTCGTGGACGTGATTGCCACCCCATCTTTCATATACTGGAAAGCCTACGTTTTGTTACATCTTGTATAAAACAAAAGTTAAACCTTTTAGTTTTTACTGTCACCTTTAGGTCGTCTATTAAATTCAATTAGCACAATAGTATTTACGGTAAACTAAACATTAGTCTAACCTATAAATCGCCCACCCATGAATCACCCGGTCCCCAATTTCGCTACGGCTGCGCTACCCGGTTTGGCATTGCCTACCACCCCTCTTCACTCTCTTTTCGGCTAATTTCTAAAAGAGCAACCTTGGTCTTGGTTTAATGAAGTTTGTTAAACTTCAAACGCGGCTATAAAATAGGAAGCCGCTTACACTAAAATTTGGTAACATGGGACTTTTTTATTCGGCGCATACTATAAGGTGCTATATGTGTGTGCAAAACATCAGCCTCCTAGTTTAAATATGAAATTTCTGAACAAAAAAAATTGCTACTGTCCGCCATATGGAATTTATTTAAAAAAATGCAAAAACCGTTTTGCGGAATCACCGTCTTCACCTGTCTACCAAATATGCATCCAGATCGGTCCCATAGGAAAGGAGTTATTCTGGAACATACATCCATACATATGTACGCACAGACAGCGAGAGGTACGACTTTCCTTTAAATTTTTGAGCAAGAAAAAATTATTTTGAAAAAATTGTTTTTGTGGTAAATTGTCCCTTGGTGTCTCTTTGAATTACGTATAAATGGTTTGCACTTATGTGAATACAAGAGGCATACTAAAGTGAAATAGAAAAAATTGTCAAAACCTGAATTTAAATTAGCTACGTGTTTTTCTTACATAGACAGTCATCTTTTGTTGGCTGATTCTACGTTTTCGGAGAAATTTAGCAGAAGGCTGTTTCGATTCCCCAGTTTTTGGTCACATAGAGCCCTTCACCATGGACACGATACACAGGGATTGTTTCTCCGCCAAAATTCGTAAATAAAAGATCATACAATCTAATATCGGAGAGACGCAATTCTGAATTCAGCTCTTCGTTACTGAAGCGAGCAACATTGAGCATCTCGAGTCAAAATTTGCAATGTCAATGATCAGATCTATCATTTGGTCAGCGAGCGATTATCCCAGCCTTCAGAGTGGTTTGTTCCAAGTAGCACCTAGTCAATATTATGTTAATCATTTATAAAATCATCATCAAATATCTACAATGAAAATCAAAAGCTGCAGTCAAAGAAATTGATAGGGAAGTGCTAACCAACAAATCAACGTTACCATGCCAAGCAGAATCAACGCCAATTCTACTCCGACTCCCGGAGGTCCGATTCCTCCAACAGCTCCAGGCGACGTTCCGTTACCACCGACTTCGGAAAAAGGGTGCCTCTATCCAGTGACTCGTGAAACCATCATCACCGCCTCTTCAGAGTGGCAGCCTTTGGCGACAGCAACTAAAATTTCCACATATTCACTCTCATCGCGCAAAAACGTATTTCAACCATTCGACCTTATCCAGTGGTTGCACGATAACCTGATCATCTTCAACAATAAACAGACATTTCGTCAAATTTACCCTATACTTTTATCTTTTACTTTTGATGGAATATGGAATGGAATGGATCGACCAAACAAACTTTTGAACTTCGATATAATTAACTTCAACAAGACATGCGCGTGTTTTCGACGAAACTTAGCTTTCGACTTTGATTGTGACTTTTGGTTTGCACTTTTGGTTTCGACTTCGTTTTTTTATTCGCAATGGCAAAACGTAAAACACTCTCATGTGTTCAAAGACATCGAAGAGTGTGTTCTGTTGGGGTTGAAATAGTGCCGCGACAAAAACTAACTTATAAGTAGACCAATCCTTCAAGAAAACAACTTGGTACTTGATTTTTCCGTACTTACAGCCATTTTGCGAATAATCCACGATTTTCACTATCCGCGGCACTCGTGTCCCCAATTTCTCGGATAATCTGGAATTTACTGTACACGGTCCATTTTAATAAAAACAGATTTTTTTAGATTACAATATTTTGGTTGAGTTTGTCCAAAAATAGGCGTTCGGTAACACTAAAAAAACTTAATATCATTTCCAAATATTTCTATTGGCCAATGAAAATATCAACAAGATCCACTGATTGAAAAACACTGATATGGAACACATACCCATATGAATGAAGAGACAGAGAAGCAAAACACATACTTATATATCAGAAATCCGAAGAGATGATACGAGTTTTGATGTCAACACAAATTCGTGAGGATGAGAAATTATTTAATAGCAATCTCCGTACACATATGTATGGCTTCATATATACATACGTCTCTAATGGTAACATTAGTCTTTCGAGCTTTGGGTCAAATGTAAAACACATCGATTTCATACAGGAATAAAGTAATTACAAAACGTTCAATAAAAATTCTTTTTTTGAATAAGATTTGAGAAAAATTTATATGGCGCATATAACATTTATATAGGACTTGAAAAATAATTATAATGTAGGCAGATAATAATAAAAATCAACGAGATTCTTAATATACGATATAAGAACTATTTTAATGGCTCTTAAAACATTATTAATTGAATATATCCTCACATACTTTAAATTTTACAATTTAAAACCACTTTGCATAATTCTTGGGTTTAAAAAATAGTCTTTACTTCATTTGATTTTCTTTTTATAATTGGCAACCGGTTACATGTAGCAGTGCACCCTAATCGACAGGCCCTTTAACTAAAATTACAGATTATAAAATTACGGAATATTATAATAAACTGAACGGATGCGATTTAGGAACCCTATCTTAGATCAAGTGAATATTACATGGAAATGCATTTACTGTTTAAAGAAATGCAGTCTTTGTCCACGTATTCATGATTTTGTACACGTATATTAATAGCAGAGGATTATATTATGTTATTATATTACGTAACCAGTAACCTCCCGTCATTATAATAATCAATCCGTATCTAAAAGAGAAAACACATAACATTATTACTGTAGCTGGTTAATAATCGGTTAGAAGCTTAATATGATTTCTGTTATAATAGAACGTGTTTAGCAATATCATACGCTACGTGGAGTAAAGATAGATTTAGTCGCCTATCTACTTACGCAATGAGTACTTATTACCGCATGAGTGATGTGTGCGTGTGTGTAATATGTGCATGCATTGCGCTCCACTGCTAGACGTTATGGGAATGAAGTATGCACACATAGGAACGTACATTCATGGTACACTGCTGGCATTAGCTGTGGCTTCCTGTTATACGCACGGTTGTGTGGATACTATTATTGGGACACTGAAACAAAGGGGTACCGCGTCGTAAAATAATGAGTAGAGAACTCCATGCGACCCGTACAACAGAGTGAAACTTGAGCGAAGATTCCCGCCTATAAATAGCGAAATTTTAGGAATATTCTAGTTTTCTGGTTAGAGTCAACCAAAGCAGCAGCCAACAGCAGTATCAGCCAGCAGCGAACTCAGAAAACAGTACCAGCAACAATCCAGCGACAGTCGCCAGCAACAATTACGGTACCCGTGATGTTAGGAAAACTGTCTATTAGTATTATCGCATACAGAACGGTTTTGGCTTTGATTTGTACAGAGATGTAATATTAACTTTACATAGTGATGATAACAGTTATTTTAAGAGAAGAAATATAATTGTAATGAATGTTACTATAGCAATTGAATAATGTGATTAAAGTTTATCTTTGATTATCTTACCTGTTAATTGTCGTGTATCCAGTGTTTCTGCTGCGAGTTAAAAAGCAAGTTATTTTAAGACTGTTTCTTTGGCTTGTATTTGGTTGAGCCATTTCAATTAGTATTTGCTGTATTCTTGTCACAGACAGTGTTCAATTAAATCGTGCTTGCCAATTATTCGTACCCTCTAAGGGTACCAATAATTGTTGTCAGGTGCAATGTCGTTTTTACTTGGAATTGTTATTCTCAAGTCAATTACTTGTGAATTACTTAAGTTCCCATTGCTGTTCGAGTTCTCTAACTGGTCATATACGTTTCATTTGGAGATTTAGGGCTCGTAATTTGCTATTTATTTCGGGCTGGTAGATCATGGAGAACATAGCAATTTCGTTGGCGAATGGTTACATTTTGTTTATCTAGAGCTGTGGCACATTTTAGGTTTGATGTCTGGCATATGCTGTTCTAAGTGTAAAAATACACAGACAGAAATTGTAAGGCTAGAAAAACATTGACAAACATGATATGATCCGAATCGACGTGAACTCACATAGTAGGATCTATGTTAGGCGTGCGTGGCGCCTTGCGGATAGCGGGGAAACTATCTTGCGATTTAGCGTTGTTAATTATTCTAATAAATGGTAATTTTATTAGGAAATTGTTCTGATGTGATACTTTCCAGCTTGATGTTGTGTAATAGCATTGGAATTGCGGGATTTAAACGTAATGGTGAGAATTTATTATGGAACGGAACCTTGTTATTTGCGACTAGGCCGCTAGAGGACGAAAGGATAATTTTGAGTTGGTACGATTATCTGATTCGTTTTGGGTATAGTCGATTAGCGGATAGAGAAGTAAATCGTTCTTTTCCTTTCAACACTCTAATGGAGGATGGTAAGGAACAATTCTTCATATAAAAAGTTTTTCTACCATTTTTTTCTAAAAAATTAAAAGTTGGCTCGATTTTTCGGTGGATGTGCATACGTACGTACGTATATATGTACGTACGTACTTACGGATGTATGTTCAAGACTATCTCCTTCTCTATGGCAGCGATCTGGATAAAATTTAGTAGACAGATGTAGACTATGAATCCGCATTTTTTTTTATAAATCAAATATGGCCGCCAGGAGCAATTTTTTTGTTCAGAAATTTCGTATTTAAACTAGGAGGCTGAACTTTTGCACACATACAGTACGTTGTATTATGCATCGAATAAAGAAGCCCAATGGTGCCAAATTGTATAGAAAGCGGTGTTTCCACGTTTGAAGTTTAACAAACTTTTTGAAATATCTCATCAACAATAAAAGATAGGACATTCGAACAAATTTTATTGTATAGGCTACGTAAAGGCCCTTCGATTTTGTTTGAAAGATTTTTTCTAAAATTACAAAACATATATACAGGGTGTTTTTTATTTTGTAAACTTTGCGGTACATTTTCTCAGAAACGAAGTATTTTGATTAAATTTCTTGTACCGAAAGATCCTTTAATATTTAAGACATTAAGCAAGCTTAAAAAACTCGCACATCTTAGCACCGGAGTAATTTGACCTTGAAATAAAGTGTAGTACCCTAAATCTCTTGTTCATATGAAAGTTAGAAAAATGAATGTTGTGGAGGGGAGTCTAAGGGACCTCAATTTTGCCAGTGTGAGCAACTCAATATACTTTGAAAAACTTTTTAGCAACAGCCTGTATATTTTTTTACATTTTGGTAGCCCTTCTAATTATATTTAAAATGATACCACACATGATGGGTCTCTCTTATCGTTTCAAAGATATGACCCGAATAACTTAAAATTTGGCAACTTGTCGCCATGGCAACCGACATTCAACAATCATATTATATTAAAACATCTAAAGTGTCGTGGACCATTGTAAATTGATTTATATGAAACAATCTGTCGTCTTCATCTACGTTTATTTTAAAATTTGTTATATTTGGAACTGAGAGAGGCTTACAAAAAGAGGGACCAATTATTCAACAATATCAGACTTTTACATTGTAATCTGGCCAGTTCTCTTCACCCTATTGAATGGGATACTTTAGGCAGACAACTCAGAGAATCCACGGGGGTTGAACAAAGGGAAATTAAAATGAGAATGCAATCAAAACTATCTAGATTCCCCACCATTAAGGATTTCATTGCTACTACTATCATTTCAAATAAAGAAATTTCATAATGAACTTACAGGCACAGATGAAATTTTCTTTGATAGACATTCGACGTCTATATTCGGGCGTTCTATGAATAATGTCAATTCTTTCACTTCTAATTGCAATAAGGCTTCTATACATTATAGTAATTCTGATTAGATTGATAATTCAGTCGACATGCTAAAAGAATATGTCGATCCTTTATATCATAAAATTTCTACACAGGAAAAAATCCATACAAATAACATTAATCCAGTTCTTCAACAACTCACATCTTCAAAAGAACTTTCTGAGTCCTCTATATATTTTTTTTGTCTATCAGTACATTCACAAGTCATCGAGAGTCCTAGCAAAGCCAATACATACTCACATTCCATAGATAAAAGCACTAGGAGTTACAAACTGGATAAATCACACAATGATGAAGATAAACCTACAACGGAAACCTCTTATGCTACTTCCATAAGAACAACTTCAGTGAATCGTCCAACAATTCCGAACAAATTTATTTCTTACCAATTGAGTTCAACAACTGCTTGAAGAACAAAAGGCAAGAAGCAGTCACCTCATATTCATCGTTATCTTCAATTATTAATTCTACATTCCCATATGTTTCAACTGAAGAAGTGACTAAAGGTCCATCTACAGATGATCATCCTTCGTCATCTTTATTATCTTCACTCATTATTTCTACATTACCATCGAGGTCAACAGAAGAAGTGGCTGAATGTTTATCTATGCATGAACTACCTTCGAATGTGAAAACTAATTTTTCAACACCAAAAGAAAGTCATAGAAATGCTAATAGTTTGAATAATGTCTCCAACAAATAAAGGTTTGAATATGATTCAATTGATCGATGAACAGGAAATTTTAAAGGAAAACTCTAGTTTCAATAATGATCTTCTAGATTGTATTGCATTCCCTCCTGAAATGTATAACAATTTACTATCAGCACATGCAGACAATGGTGTTTCTGGTTCTCGCGGTGATCATACTTTTTCCAATGATAGGTTTTATAATTTCAATTATAATCTTAAACATATTTTCAACGAACCAGTTACACAAGTTCATTCTTTTCATGATAGAATTTTGAATTGTTCGGAGGTTGTTTTAGATCCAGATGAAATTAGTTTTGTAAAACTTGGATTAAAGTTTAGTCCAACACGAAATTTCAATAATAAAGTAATTAAAGATTTCCCAATAGATTGTGAAAATTTAATAGGTAATGTAAATTCAAACAAGAATTTATATAAAGAATTTTAGATGATAAACATGAATCCTTATATCCCGTCATTGTATGGGCTTTGTAAAATCCATAAACGGAATAATTTTTCAGACCCGTTGGCAGCTATACAAATTCGTTTGTTCATAAAGCTTCAATTTTCTTGACCGTTGCTTAAAGAACCACATAGATCTAGATTTTCTACATAGTATCTGTTCGGAATTCATATCCTCAGTCAAAAGGATAACTCTTCCTTCCATCAGACTTCTTGCTAATATCTTTTGATGTCACGAATCTTTACACATTTGTTCCGATTAGAGACTCTCTTCTCATCGTTGAGCAAAAACTTACAAAAAACAATATTGATTTCGACACAGAAATTGCTATCTTAGAACTTATAAACGTATGCTTTAAACAATTTTTTTTCGACTTTAATAATAAGGTATTCATGGCCCAAGATGGACTAGCAATGGGTTCGCCTCTCAGTCCCATGCTTGCCAACTTATTTATAGATGAATTAGAAACAAAATTTCTGCAACTTAATGATCCTACAATTAAAAAGATTTGTTTTTGGAAACGATATGTGGATGATATTTTTTTGTATCATTGATTGTAACGATAAAGATGTCACAAGAATCTTAAATATTTTAAATGTCCAACATTATAAAATTAAATTAACAGTTTCCAAATCCAACGAAGGTTTAAAATTTAAAATTTATCGAAAGCCCACCGATCAATAATTCTTTATGTCACGCAGAATCTCAAAAAGCTGCTTTCTTCAGTGCTGCTTTCCAAAGGCTACACACAGGCTCGCTCTTATGATAACTTTGTGTTAGAATTACGCACAATCTTAAAAATTGCTATAAATAATAATTATGACGTTAGTTTCGGTCAAAAATTCTATAAGATAAAACTGTCAACTATCCAATATTTTAAAGAAAATTCAATATCCAATTAATACAAGACCAACTAGAAATGATATAGATCACTTTTCAACCCCCTTTTATGAACGTATCTCATATGAGTTAAAAGAATGTTTAAAAAACTCGTCACCAATAAGAAATTCGTTGCATCTTTCTCAACCCCAAACACTTGAGTAATATTTTTGTTAATAAGAAAGATAAAATGGCTCCTATCCATAAAAGTGGCATTTATTCTGTTTCTTGTTTTTGTGGTAAAAAATACATCGGCCAGTCAGGTAGAGCTCTTATTACCAGGATGAAGGAACATGTGAGTAGTATTCTATATAATCAGAATAATTCAAACGTAGCTATTCACATCAATGAGTTGAATAATGCTGAACATAAATTCGATATAGAAACCAATTGTAAATTCCTTCACTTTATGAATAAAGGACAGAGGATGAGTATATCTGAGAACCTTGAAATAACATTGTCAATGAAAACTCATAATAATTTAAATGATCAAGTAAACTTTGCAGCTTCATATTTTTTCAAAAACTTACCATTGAAACAGTAATCGGTGTTGTCATCGAACATTTGGGTCTTCAACCACGTTTTTGTACTAAATCTCAATATAGAACGAATTATTGGGATTAAAAAAATTCAAAATTTAAAATTGTTAATAGTTTTGGCACCAAAAACTTTTATATTTTTTAAAACAATTTATTAAAACAATGATCATATACAACTTTTGATCTAAAAATTGTAATGTAATTTTTCGAAAATTTGATTGTGATTCTATTTGTTAAACACTTAGTTTTATATATGTATAAGAAGTAATATGGTAATGAATTGAATTTATTATTGTAGGATTTAAAGATAAAATTGCTTAATTCTTTTTATGAGTTGTAGTAGATAACGCTCATGAATATGGCTCCGTTTTGTTGAGCACTGAATCTTCTGTTCTAACGAATCACGTACCAATTCAGTCATTGAATGTATTAGTATTTAACTGTTACCATCTTAAAGTCATAAAATAACACTAGGTCATAACGGTCAAGCTGCTTTTTGGCGGGTTAAACAATGGAATCTTAAGTGTAACAAAATGGTGACATAGGAAGTTTGACCTCGACTACTAGGTATATAATTTTTATCATAACTATTTATGTCAAATTTTAGACATGATAATTTAATGTTGTACAAACAATTTTTACCTTGAGAATGGACAAAGATGCCGAAAACATTTGCTAATAGATTTTAAAATAAACTTGGATGAAGACGACAGATTGTTTCATATAAATTAATCATATTATATACATGTAAGACCTATATGCAAAGATACAGGAAAAATAATTTTACGTTGTATGAGACATATAAACTGATTTCGCAATTGAATAAATGTTGTTATCAGTGGCGGATGCACATTATAATTTTGGGTGGGGTTCAAAATGATTATTTTATTGAGTAATTCAGTTTTAAAATTAGAAGACCGAAATTTCGCTCGCATATAGTATATTGTATATATGCAACTTTTTTATATATTTCAGGAAGTAAGCCACTGAGGACCGGAAGAACAACAAGTTAAGATCAGGTTCCAGCGTGCGGTCTGACGTTAAACTTACTGGCGCCCAAGATACTTATTTCCAAAGGCTGATATATTCTGTAATTCATTCAGTATTTGTATGCTCCATCCGTGACAATAGCTACGGCTCCTCATTAGCACCGCAGCGAGTGGGAGACAACACAAATAATATTGAGATCTATATAAACAAATAATTATGTGATTTGTAAGGTGCTCATACGTATATGTTAGAAATAGAATAAGTGACCTTATGCCTATATTTGGAATAATAAAAGGTGTTGATAACAGCTATAACCTATGCTAGAAGCACGTGTCTACCATGCCTCAATTTTTACAACTAATTCTTATAATCTTCTTTTCATCACAATTTTCGAAATTAACACCTACTTACTTAAAAATTCATCTTACCGCATAAAGGTAAATACTACTTACATTCTTCATTGAAATATCGTGTTGTACGTACTCTAGTACTTGAGATGAACCACATGTGTTAAAGTGTTGAGCTTTGATTGTTAAAGTCCCATTTTCTATTAAGATCACTGTAGAAACAACTTTGGCCATCTTTAGAATGGTCCGATGCTTCTCAGTAAAAAATCCCAATGCAAGTATTATACGAGGGGACCTTTGATTGTAAAAGTCCCTTGCTTCATTGGTAAATACATTAATGGTTCATCTCAATTTGTTGAAGGTGTTAATTCGTCCACATTCATAACACATAGCTGATACAATATATTATACCATATGTGTATAGAGCGAAGAATTCAAAATATAACATCTTAACATATGCAAACTTACATACAATCAACGTTTAAATAGAAGATTTTAAATAGAATTATTTGTATAAGCATTTATAGCGTAACTGTTTAGTGCCGGATTCGTAGTTCGATGCAATGAAACCTTACGCCTATATTTGGAATTAGAAAATGTATTGATGACAGCTATACCTATGCTAGAAACACGTGTCCACCTTGCCCCAATTTTTACAACTAATTCTTATAATCTTCTTTTCAACACAATTTTCAGGATTAACACCTACTTAGTTAAAAATTCGTCTTACCGCGTAAAGGTAAATACTACTTACATTCTTCATTGACATATCGTGTTAGTACGTACTCTGATACTGAAGATGAACCACATATGTTAAGGTGTTGAGCTTTGATTGTTAAAGTCCCCTTTTCTATTAAGATCATTGTAGAAGCAACTTTGGCTTTAGAATAGTCCGATGCTTCTTAGAAAAAAAAACCAATTCAAGTATTATACGAGGTGAACTTTGATTGTAAAAGTCCCTTTCTTCATTGGTAAATACATTAATGGTTCATCTCAATTTGTTGAAAGTGTTAATTCGTCCAAATTCATAACACATAGCTGATACAATATATTATACTATATGTGTATACAGAGAATAATTCAAAATATAACATCTTAATTATGCAAACTTACATACAATCAACGTTTAAATAGAAGATTTTAAATAGAATTATTTGTATAAGCATTTATAGCGTAA
>WYDF02231977.1:25110-35226 GCA_009867245.2 Adranes taylori
TTAGTGCCGGATTCGTAGTTCGATGCAATGAAACCTTACGCCTATATTTGGAATTAGAAAATGTATTGATGACAGCTGTACATATGCTAGAAACACGGGTCCACCTTGCCTCAATTTTTACAACTAATTCTTATAATCTTCTTTTCATCACAATTTTCGAAATTAACACCTACTCAGTTAAAAATTCGTCGTATCGTGTAAAGGTAAATACTACTTACATTCTAAGTTTAAATCATGTCTCTTTTTCACATTATAAGAACTAATAATTGCTTTTCAAGTGTTATATAGTTAGGAAGTAATTACTGTTAATATTTAATTTTCAATTACGACAATTTTCTTGTTAGAAAAATAATATTTATTTGAACTTGTTATAAGATAAATTCGTGTTAATTTACAACATGTATAACTTTTTTATGATAAACGTATGTAAATGTAGTAAGAGCGGCAGATTTTGGTAAAAAATCAATCTTTGTATTATAATTCACTGTTATTAAAAGTTGTTATTGTTGACTGTTGCTTACAGTTTGACTAATTGTTTAAATATAATAATCGATTTATTTCAAAGTTTAAGCATTATAATCATAATAAATAATAAATTAGAATAATAAACATATTAAAATTCTTCTTATTAGTTCTGTTGATTGCGTGTTGGATCCATCACAGATTATCTTTTTTTACACCTAAGAACTATACCTTATTTTCAATATTTTAATTAATGATAATATTCCATGATGATAATGATATTGTAATTGATCCTACCTTTAGAATCAATTACAATATCCTTCCTAAGAATCTGAATCCAGGAATACAAATCCTAGAATACTTAAATAGTGATTAAATTCTATTAGCTGTAAGGAAATGAATATATTATTCTTACATGCAGTTTCCCACGGCAGATCTGTTCGAATAGACGTCGGCCGGTGCCATGGAACGGTAGAGTGCCACTTAAAAGCACGTGCAGTAATACGCCCGCAGCCCAAATGTCAACCGGCTTGCCATACTGTCTTCGTTCAACCACCTCGGGGGCCATAAATTGTGGATTTCCTACGCGACCTAAAACGTATTTCTCATGCATTAAATAAGTTACAAAATCTATTTTGAGTTTTAACTGAAAATTAGCCAGTAGAACAACGTTGCTAATACGATACAATTTAAGTTTAAATAAATTACACTGTGATACATTTTAGAATTTTTCTTTGTGAGAGTGATTGCAATCAAATGATCGTAATCAAGTGATCGAGCTTTGATCGAGTAATGAAGTTTTAAATTGCAAATCTTTTTATGCTGATTTCAAATCTGAATTTTATTTTTCTGTATCACGTAAGATTTTTGTACAAATTAGTTCTGAAGTTTTTACTAGAAAAAAAAATTCATTCCATTAGTGGGCCAGACAGACGCAGACTAGAGTTCAATGAACAAAATACACACAGCCTAACACACGCGGCTATGCACACAGAATTATAGGATATACTGTGTCGAAGTGGTACTTCCACCTTGAGTAGGGTCATTCCATGCCAAATCAACCAGTCACTCAACCTGACCATCTTCAATTTTATGAAAATTTCATGGATTATTCTCTCCAATGATATAAATGAGAATATATTTTTTGAATTTTTTTTTTTCTTGTTGGGTTTTGGTGTAATTAATTTTTAAATTTTGGAAAAATAGTCATTTTTTGGCATGCATTAACTTTTTAATTCTAAAATTACTCAAGTTCCATTAGACCTAGAGAGATGTGTGATACCTTATTTTAAAGGGAATTTCATAAGATTTTATATGATATGTTACACATGAACATGATGAGTGAAAAAAAAATTTTTTATTAAAAAAAATTTTTTTAGATTATGTTTTTTCAAAATTTTGAAAATCTATATATTTCTTGCAGTGTTATAAGCTTTAAATCCTAAAATTACAGAGAGGGATCTCCATGGGATTAAGAGATAACACAAAAACTATTTTTAGATAATTATTTACTAATTTAGCATAAAAATTAAAATGTTTAGTAAACAATTATCTAAAAATACGCTAAAAATACTAAGATTGAAAGCTAATAATAAAGCACAGAAAATAAATTTTTTTGAGAAATATTTAAATGCGCTAACTTAAAAAAATTCTATTAGTTCATTTTTTTTTAATAAACTTATTATTGTGATATCTCCTGATCCTATGGAGATCCCACTCTGTACATTTTAGGATTTAAAGCTTATAACACTGCAAGAAACATATATTTTTTTCAATTTTTTTAGAAAAAGCCATCTTAAAAAAATTTTTTTTTTGAAAATTTAAACATGTACAAGTGTAGCATATCATATTAAACCTTATGAAATTCCCTTTAAAATTAGGTATCAAACATCGCTCTAGGCCTAATAGAACTTGAGTAATTCAAGAATTAAAAAGTTAGTGCATGCCAAAAAATGACTATTTTTCCAAAATTTAAAAATTAATTACACCAAAACCCAATAAGATATAAAATTCTAAAAACATATTCTCATGTATATCATTAAGGAGAATAATCTCAGAAGGATTCATAGAAATCAGAAATGGTCAGGTTGAATTTTGATTTTTTTAACATGGAATGACCCAGTAGTGACCTTGAGTAGTAGTTCCATTTAAAAATGCACTAGATATTTTGTAGCCCTATATTACAACACAGGGCTATAATTATGAATGGGCAGTACTATTTATTCAGGTACCCCGTTCAACATCGCCTTGGAATCCGTCATGAGGAAATTACCAACAAACCCGGGAGGCACAATACTTAATAGAGCATCCCAGAGTCTCGCCTTCGCTGACGACAGTGCTATGTTAGTAACATACACCTAAACGAGGACGTACAAGCCCTCGAGAACGAAGCTAAGGACATGGGGTTACAGATCAACAAGGAGAAGACAAAATATATGATAAACACTTGGAATGCGATCAGATGGCAAAACACTGACAAATTCAATGGTTACCAAAGGGTCGACGCATTCAAATATTTGTGAGGCATCCTAACACACGACAACAAAGTACCCAAAAATCAAAGCAAGAGTAGCGGCTGGGAACCGGTGCATCTTTAGCTTCCAGAAGCGACTTAATTTTCCCTTGTCTCAAAAAAATTAAACTTTTTGTGTATAAAACCATTATTAAGCCAGTGATCTTAATGTTCAGAAACCTGGACTGTCAGAAAAAAGAGCAAAACCTACTGTGCGTCTGAGAGAGGAAAGTCCTTCGCAAGATTTTTAGTGTTGTACACGAGAACAATGAATGCCGAATAAGAACCAATAAAGAACTGGAATACCTCTATAATGTTCCATCGATCATGTCAGACATCAAGGCAGGAAGACGAGTTTGGGTCGGCCACATCCAGAGAATGGGAAATCAACAGGTGCTTAACTCATCTCCAGTTATTAACTCCAGACTTGTAGGAAGAAGATCCGTGGGCCGCCCTAAACTGCCATGACTGATTGACGTAGAGGAGGACCTTCGCATGCTACAAGTCCGAAACTAGAGACAGTTGGCTGAGACGACTGGCGAAAATCTGTAGTAGAGAAGGTCCGGGCTCTTAATGGACTGTAGCGCCACCAAAGTAAAGTAAAGTAAGTTATACAATTTACTCACTTAAAAATAGTACGGAAAAATATTACGAAATTAGTAAGAAAACACTAAAATACTACAAAAACAAAAAATGTATATGACAAATTAATTTACGTTCTTCGCAGAAATCACTTTTTGAAATTTTCTCTCACGTGGAGTGCAACTTCTCTTGCTTGACTTCTCTATTCGTCAATGCCGTCACTCTTCAGCATAAAACATAGTCAATCGTAATGTTTGTATTTCACTTATCCTGCTATCTCTTTTCTTCTTATTTTTCACTAATATTGCCGACTTTCTCAGGGAAAAAATCAATATATAAATGTAGCAAGTGACTTCACACTTATATTATATCCGAATTCTATTCAACTCTTCAACATTGTTTTTAATTGTGGTTCTGTTTGTGCTCCAAAGAGTTGGTCACAACTTGTTCCACTGGATTCATTGTACTTTTAAACAAATTGTCTTTAATTACATTTCAAATCTGTGGTCCCAGGAAGATTCTTTCAGCTGCTCTTTTCTTCTACTCACGCACGCTTTCACTACCTTCCATCGCACTATCCCTTTCTCGCTCTATTCCTAATCACATGCTGCCACTTCCACGTTCAGTACTTCAGAATTGAAAAAACGAAAGATAATAAAAAAACTCTACCTCTGATGGATTTGACTCTGTACTGGTGGAGGGTTAGCTCAGGTGCGAAGTGAAGGTATTCCCGTATCTGACCCTATCACTTTGGTGCCTCGTTCAGTTGGTTAACGCGTTTTAGGCAACCTGCATGGATGACAAGCAGCATTTTAGGCAACAAGCAGCTGATGAGTTTCAATGCGATTTTAAAGAGTTTGTGTTGAATGAAGAACTATCTCTCGAGCAAATTTACAACGCAGACGAATCCGGGCTCTTTTGGAAATGTCTTCCCTCTCTCACTTTGGCACTCGGGAGTGAACGTCAAGCAGCAAGAACAAGAGTAGCAAGGAGTGAATAACAGTTGAACTGAATAACAGTCTAAGGAGTGAATAACAGTCTAACAGGGCATTTAAGGGCAAGAGAGCAGAAAACTTACAAGTTGATTATTTCAACGGAAAGAAAGGATGGATGAACCGACAAATATAGCCAATTTGAAATGACACCTGTACGTCTTCGCACGATAACTAGTCCTTATGTCATTTGAGATCGATTTGCCCTGACTAGTCGCGAGTCCGGTGGAGATCAGTGTAGAATCCGATAAGCTGTAAAATGTTCGGAAAGATTATTGTTCGAAAAGATTTTTGTGCCTCAAGTACGTAAACAACTTGAATCACAAAAGTTGCCAAAAAGTTGTTAATTGACAACGCACCTTCGCAGACAACAAGTATGCTTAAATCCTCTGACAGAAAATTTCTGGAAAGTTTTTGCCCCCAAGTATTATTACGCTATTGCAGCCCATGGATCAGGGAGTTATTGCAACCATAAGAAGAACTTACAGAACAAAATTGCTAATGTCGAAAATTGAAGAAGGCTCTGAGCTGAAAAAGTTTTGGAAAGTTACAAAACCTTAGACAGCATCTACGATATTGGGTCTGCGTGGGATTTAATCAAACTCTCAACGCTTGTAAAGTCAGGGAGGAAACTCATGCCGAATGTCGAATCAATTGACAACCTACGTAGTTGTGACCAGCTTGCCGCTACATTGGTTGATTTAGATCTAGGGGGTGGTGGAGGGCGGAATATCAACAAAGAGAACATTAGAGAGTAGCTGAAATGTGACGTGAGTGAACCAGGATTCGTACGCTTGTTGGACAAAGAAATCATAAACAACGCAGGCGAAATGAAGGAAGAGGAAAGTGAAGTGAAGAAGATGTGACCAACGTGCAGGCGCGGATACACTAAGCGGCTTTGCAACATGTCAACGGACTGCTACAATATTTAGAGGAGCAAGATGACAACGCTCAGTTATCAACCTGATCCACTATGACACAAGATGACAACAAAAAGTATTTCCTCAGAAGTAACAACAGCAAATGCGTTTTTTAAAGCATAACTCAAGCCAACTGTGTTGGTCCTAAACATTGTTCATACCTTGGCTACGCAATAAATACTCTTTTTTGTTTATTGTATTCAGGTTATATCTAGTAAAGTAATTTTACTGTACTGTAAATATTTTTTCGGTTTATAATATGTTTCAATCTTCAATAGAATCAAGTTTTTAAGGTGGAATTTGTTTTTGTTTGTCTCCTATCATCCGCGGTTTTCGCTATCTGCAGCAGTTATGCTACCCACTTTTGCGGATAATCGGGAATTTACTATACTTTCGAAAATCTTATTCACAAGTATTAGAAGCAGCCACTTATCTTTTGTTATGTGAAAGAGATAATAGTATCTTGGCTGGTTGAGTAATTGCTTCATTTATTATGCTCTTTGAATCGAGTTGCAATTTTTTGTCAGTCTGGTACTTTTCAAAGGTTGTATTTATATCGGCATTTTTGTGTAGCCGGACTTTTGATAAAGTAACAAATCGAATATTTTCAAATCCTTACAAGTTGGTGAAGAATGGTTTTCATTAATCACGTTTCTAAGCAGAGCTTTGACCTTTTGATAAACCTCCTCGAGAAGTACTGAATAGGCAACAAGTATTAAACCAAACAAATTTTCATTATGTAGTTATGTAATAGTACACCTTGTAGGTAAAAACAGCCTTCACAGACACAGCTGTACGAGTATTTGGCTTTAAGAACCCAAGAAGAAGGTAGTGGATGTCAGAAGCTACTTGGGACCATATTGAACAGTGAAAAGATGCGAAACTGAAACTAAACAGAAGCAAGACGCGCCTCCAGAAAATCCAGCTTCAAACAGACTTTCAAGTCAAGGACAAGTAGGTAAAGAAAAGTACTAAGGCTGATCGCAGGAAATGGATTTCAGAATTGGCTGAGAAGGCAGAGAAAGCGGCAGGCGGTGGAACATGAAGGAACTATACGATGTCACGAAAACTCTCTCCAAGAAGAAAGCGAACCGCAGAAGACCGCTGAAAAATAAACAAGGAGACCTCATCACCAATAGCGAAGCAGAATTTGCAAGGCGGCGCGGACTCTTCATGGAGGTGCTTAATAGAGAAAGTGCGGAAGAGGTTGAACAAGAACCTGAAGAGGAAGTAATTGTGGAGAATAGAGAAGGAATAGGAAATGTAACTAACTCGAATCCTGCCCTCCAAGGAGGCGATCAAGACAGCGATCAAACAGCTGAAAATGGAATAGCTCCTGGAACAGATATTCTACAAGAGCTCCTGTCAACGGACCCGACACCGCCACTGATCTTCTGTACCCTCTCTTCAAGAAGGTTTGGAACAAAGAAAACTTGCCATAGGAATGGAGAGGGGGACTCCTCATCAAATTACGCAAAAATGGGGGCACCACTAACTTTCATAATTGGAGAGGAAACATCCTACTATCAATTCCAAGTAAAGTGTTGACGCGGGTGATACTCAACAGAAGCAGAGCATAAATGGAATCACAAGTAAAGAAGGAGTAAGCAGGGTTTAGAATTCATTGTTCTTGTACCGACCAAATTAACACGCTTCGTATTATTATCGAACAGTCAAATGAATTTATATTCATTTTCTGTTCGTAGATTTTGAAAAGGCCTTTGATTCCCTTAAAAGGGGCAGTATGTGGAAAAACTTGCAGAAATACGGGATACCGGAGAAGATAACAAAAGTCATTAAAGAATCATACAACTACACATGCCGTGTCATCCACGAAAGGAAAATCATGGAACCATTCGCAGTCAAGTCAGGAGTTCGCCAAGGATGTATTCTCTCCCCATAAATTTTTCTATTGGTTCTGGATGAGGTGATGAGGAGTCTCAGATGGAAAAATGAGGGGAATACAGTGGAAACTGACTGAACGATTACATATCGACTATGATATCTATGATATCTATGATATCTGCCTACTCTCACAGAATCATCTTAATATGGAAAAGAAACTCCAAAACCTCGATTGCGAAGCCAAGATGATGGGTCTAAAAGTAAACTTCTCCAAGACAAAGATTGATGGTGGTGCATCTGCAGATGTCAAATCAAGAATCCAAAAGGCAAATGGGGTCTTCATTCCGCTTCATCCACTCTGGGGAGCACGAGAGATTTCCACAACGATTATTCAGAACCAATGTGAAAGCAGTGCTATTACACGGTTGTGAGTAATAGCACTTGGTTGTGAGACTTGCTAGGTCACCTCCACAATCATCAGTAGGTTGCAGGTCTTCCTGTATAGATGCCTCAGAAAAATTCTCCAATCTTTTGGGCAAATATTATATCTAACGAAGATATTTGGAAGCAAACGAGAGAGACATCCATCTACATTCAATCCAGAGAAGAAAATGGAGATCGATTACTCATATCCTCTGAAAAAACCAGGATACTGTGGAGAAACAAGATTTGTTCTGGAATCCGCAGGGAAAAAGGAAACGTGGAAGACCAGATACATCCTAGAGAAGGAACTATGGGTGAAGAGGCAAAGAATGAAGGAAAAAACATTCACTAAACTCAATATCGCGGTAAAAACCATACAGTATTTATCTATAATAGAATTTTATTAACAGCTTTTCTCTGTTCCTGTATAAAGAGAACGATACTCTGGATAAAAGATTTTTGCTTTCAGTCTCGACCCAAGCAATTCAGCGATCATTTTTTGTCACATTCAAGTCATTATGGTCGCTTTGACTAAATAATTTTGGTGCAGAATCTTCTATAGACCTAACTCATCATCACTTTTATTTTCTGCACCTTATTACCTCTTGTTACCTTGTCATCTTGTCACCTTGTTACCTTGTTACTTGTTACCTCTGTCACATCTTTACGAATACTAGGTGAAACTGGAAAAGGGAGAGAGTCACGATGCATAGCTCGTCGTATGGTGTTTGGATATGCTCTATCTTTCTTACCTTCAGGAGGTTAATATGTCCATTTATTGTGTGCAAAGTCAAACATAGCTCCATTAAAATCACAAAGTATTCCACGAGACTCTTAGTCTCACGATTAGATGACAGAATTCTTGCCGACATTAGCATCAATATTTCTCAAGTCATACATTGGAGTGATTATACTATTGTTCTATCTTGAATTTCTACTCCGCCAAACCTTTTGAAAACGTATGTTGCAAACCGAGTTTCTGAGATCGAGGAATTCATTCAAAAATGTAAATAACGACATGTGTCTTCAAAGGATAATACTGCAGACGTTCTTTCTAGAGGCTGCATGGCTATTCAACTTGTTAATAATGGTATATGGTGATATGGACCTCAATGGCTTACCAAACCTCAATCTTCATTTGAACTAAATGAATGTGTTCCAGGACGAAAATCTCTAAAAACTTATAATTTAATGACAAGATTTCCTTTGACGTGTATTGATAGATCTATATTTTCTTCATTGACTAAGTTGCAACGAGCAGTTGCATATTGTATTAGATTTCGGTATAACAGTTTTAAACCTAAAATTGGACCAGGTTCTCGTAAAATTGGACCTATTTCTCCAGACAACGCTACTAATCATTTAGTGCATTCTGTTCAAATAGAATGTATTACTTCTGAATATCAGAAACGCAGTATAAGTCACTCAATATCATGAAAAAGTAAAATTTTCAATTTGAGCCCGTTTCTTGGCCAAGATAACCAAATTAGAGTAGGAGGAAGATTAAGAAATTCATCTTTTCAGTTGACAACAGGTATTCTGTTATTATGCCGGCAAACAGTATATTAACACGACTTATAATAGAGAATGAACACAAGAATCTACTACATGCAAGTATTTATGGGTGCTTGCTTCTATACGAGAAAAATTCTGGCCTCTCCGACGCAGAAACTGTGTTCGCCAGGCTCCCCACAAATGTTTAAAAGGTTTTAGATTTAATATTCGCAGTGATCCTCCTATCAAGGGAAATTTGTCTGCTGAAAGATTAGAACCAGTTTTCCCTTCGCCAATGCCAGTATTAAGTATGCAGGTCCCATAGAATATAACGATAAGGGAGGACGTGGATTTAAGACACTCAAGGGATATATTTCTGTGTTTAAATGTTTTTCAGCTGCGTTATACATCTTGAGTTTGTCACAGCTTTGACGAAAGATAGTTTTATAGCTGTATTAAGACATATTTGGGATAATGGTAATTTTATTGGAGTAAATAACGGTTTGCATAAATTAGGTAATTTTATCTAAAAAAAATTGGAACCTTTTCTGTCAGATGGCTTCTGATGAACACATTATTAGGAAATTTATACCACCATCTCCTCATATGGGAGGTTGTTGGGTATCAAGTATAAAACATATTAAATATCACTTAAAAAGATTGCTAGGAAACGCATTGTTGACTTAAGAGGGTTTTAAACGCTCAAATGTCTTCTGATCTCCAAGCTTTAACGCCTTCGCATTTTTAGTTGGTAAAAATGCTACGTCGGTCGCAGACATGAACTTCAATGCTACACCACAAAATTGGCATAACATTATAAACATCTTAGAGAATCAAATTACCTAAATTTCAAAGGTACTGCTACAGTCCTGTAAGAGTCTAAGAA
>WYDF02231978.1:0-21005 GCA_009867245.2 Adranes taylori
CTTTGGTGACGACCCGTTAGAAGGAGAAGTCTTCCTAATTTTCCTCTGTCAAATGAGTTGATAAGACTATGTCCCCAATTCCAAATAATTATCAGTTAACCAATTTAATATAAATTACTAATGTAGAATTCAATTATTTAATAAATTAATTTTAATATGAACAGCCAAATAAATTTAGTTCGCCGAAAATTATCCTACTAAAACTTATATCATACAAATAAAAAGATGAAACGGACAGAAGAAAAAACCGCCCACATATTTGCGTACAACAGATGTTTATAAAAAAAAGCCATTAACGTCAAGCATTGGCGGTTTCTTTAAGAGGATTTATGAGTTCGTTCTCGTTTAATTAGCTATGTATTATTTGCCTAGCTATTTTAATATTTTCGTTTGAGATGTTTCAGGAGAGGCGTTTTTATTTTGTTTTTACGATACAGTAGAACAAAACTGTATGATGGTTATGCAAAGAAAATAATTAGTAAAAAAGTTTTTTGGGTTTGGTATATCGATTAAGATTAATTTTTAATGAAAACGTGCTCGTAGTAAAAGTATGTGAAGTATGTGATTGCATAAAAGCAAATAACTAAATGAAATTATAATTAAAATTAAAATATGTTGGATCGATATATACAAAGAAAGTGTTGGTAGTAGGGGAGTTAAAATTTAAAATGATGCGCTTAGTTAAAAAAGGTGGGAATTAAAAGTGTGGGTCGATCATAGTTAAGATGAAATAGTTGGAAGACTATTTATAACATATGATTTGACGGAGAAGAAACGAGATACACAGAGGTGACTGAGATAACTTGTCAGGGAAGGAGGAAGGGATTTCGGAAAGGCAAAAGTCGCATGTAAGGAGGTTTGTGTGGGTAATCAAGATTGTGTTCAAAACGAGGAGGAAGAGATATTGGTAAATGCTAAGAGCGGGAAGGAATGGGTTACTGGTGAAAGATTACACGAAGGAATACAAAATTGTATATGATAATGAATTAGAGGGATAGTGGTGAGTAGAGGAGAAACAGAGAGAACAGATGTAGAGAAATAGGCGACAGAGAGGAGGTGGTAAGGATAGGGAGAGGCCGAGTAGAGGGGAATCATGGGGGTAAATGTAGGGAAAGGAGATGTGGAGTAAAGTTTAGAACTGTGTATCGGAATATAGCCTGGTTAGAAGGGAAACTAGCAGATTAAGGAATTCGGGAATTGTTTGAACAATTCTGATTTTATATGTATGATAGAGATATAAGTTGAGGTAGGCAGATGGGAGGTACTCAGAGAGTTATTACCGGAGGGGTACAATTAGGTGTGTCAAGGAGCACATAGGAGGAGTATAAGAGGGACTGCTAGTGGGCGTTGGGGGGGGGCAGCTACTGAATGTAGGGGTTTAAGGAGGGAATCGTTAACAAGGAAGAAAAGGACGCAAATTTTACAGGAGTCTTGGGGAGAGTGGGAAATAAACAGAGTAATATGGTTGTTTTTATGGTATTTAAGAATAAACGGTGGAAGGAATATATGAATTCATTAAGTGAAAGATTGGAGGAGTGAAATGAAAAATATGAGGGGGTTGTTATAATGGGAGATTTCAATGCGAGAGTGGGACAGTACATAAATATAGATATAAGAATGGACGGAGGATTTACGGAAAGGAAGTTTGAGGATAATGTAATAAATGCGGATGGCAAAATATTAATAGAGTGGATAGATAATGAGTGGCTAATTATGATGATGGCTATGACATTGGTAATGATAATGTTGAAGGGGACTGAGGAAGGGGGAGGTAGGATTTTAGTGGAAGAGAAATTCAAAACAAAACTTTCGGAAGAGAATGGCAAAAGTGAAATGGGATGATGTGGGAGAGATGGAGGAAATAATGCAGATAGTCAACGGAGAATTGCTAGTAATACACAAGAGAACAGAAGAAATTATAGACAAGATATGGGGTTATATGATAAAAAATAAATGGACAGAAAAATAAGTGATAGGGAGGCTTTAACGAAGGTAAGGTTCGGTGACAATAAATGGGAGGAATATGTGAAAGAAAAAGGGGAATGGAGATCGGAGGGAAGGAAATGCTGGGAAGAAAAGGGGAGATAGGAAAGGGAAGTTATAAATGCTATAAAGACGGAAGGAGCATTGTGGAAATATTTGAGAAATAATAAGAAGGAGAATATGGTAGAGAGAAAACAAGTATAAATATAGGAGAGCGGTAGGAAGCACGCAAACAGAATTTACTAGAGGGAGTGAACGGGGATACTAGTAGGAATATACAATGAAGTGATCTGATAGAGGAATTGATTGGAGAGAAAATTACGATGAAGAAATAAGGGAAGAAATGAGGCGAATGAAGGAACGGGAAGCTGCTGGACCTGACAGGGTGCCCTTGGATGCATGTATGCAGCACTTAGAAAGTTAGGAAGTGAAATGAGTGAGAAAAAGATCTTGTCGGAATGTCAAACGGGTTTTGTGAAAGGAAAGGTAGTAATGGACAACGTTGTGGTATTAAACTTTTTTGTAAATGAGGAGATAAGGATGGGTAAATGATTATGCATACTATTTGTAGATTTAAAGGCGGCTTTCGATAAGAGTGATAAGGAAAAGTTATGGGTGAAGATGAGAGAGTTAGGTATATCTAAAAGAGTTGAATGAGAATCAAAGAACTGTATGAAGAGAGAATGGTAAGGTCAAAGGTTGGAGAAGGTATCTGAATGGTTAACGGTGCGAAACGGGTTAAGTAGAGTTGTCCGCTAAGTGCTTGTTTATGTAACAGCTATGTTCCTGATTTGGAAGAGGTGTTGAAGAGGAGGCAGGTTGGCGGTGTCAATATAGGTGGTAAAAGAATATGGTCACTGAGCTACGTCGATGACATAGTGTGTACGGCTAGTAGTAGGGAGGAAATGGAAGAGTTAATTGGAAGGGTGAGTAAATATATGAAGAAGAGGGGTATGGAAATGAATGTGAGCTAAATGAAAATGATTCATGTATGGGGCAGACGTATGGGCGGTGAAAGAGAGAAAGGAAATTGAGAGAATAGGGCTGAAATATTTGAAAAGAATATTGGGATTAGACAGATGTACACCGTACGATATAGTACTACAGGAGTTTAATGAACAAAAAATATGGATAAAGGGTGTTAAAAAACTTATCAAATACGAAAGGAAAGTTATGATGGGAGAAGAAGAGTGTAAGAGATGTATGAGAGATGTGGATGGTCGATGGACGAATGGTATAATAGGGTGAATGAAGATATTATGTGTGAGGAGGCGGTGGAGAGAATGTTGATGGATGTAGAAGAGTGAGAAAGAAGTGTGAACATGAAACCATGCAGGTATAATAGAAAGTACGATGAATTAAAAGTGACTGGGGGGTTGTCGGGGTACTTATTGGAAGGAATTAGTTTGAAGGAGAAAAGGAGAATTGCAAGATTTAGATGTGGAAATGAACTAGAGTGAATAAATATTGGATGAGTGTTGATGAAAGGAAATGCAGATTGCGCGATGAGAAGGTAGACGAATGGTATTACTGGATAATAAAATGTGGGGAAATAAGATTGAATGTAGTTCGAAAGAAGGAGGCAAATAAATTGACAAGATACATGAATGAAAGAGGAATGGTAGATAATGGAAAAAAATCATGGGAGAAATCGATAGACGAAAGAGGGAGGTGGTGGTGAGGAGGACGAATGTAAAACAAGAGGGATGAAAATGACGGAAAGGGAAGGGGGTATATAAGAGAACGAACGGGGTAAATAAGAAAACGCACTAAGTATAAAGAGTAAAACAAAGAAGAAATTGAATAGTTAATAAGTAGGGAAAAGGTTTATGTACAGAAGGGAAGAGGAGGGAGAAGGAATAAAAATAGAGAGAACATAGACACGGTGAATGGTTAGACGGTGAACGGTCAATCAAAATACAATTTCAAAATTATTTCAAGGCACAAACAGTTCTGCGACTTATAAGATAGTTCCACGATTTTAAAAACTCTTATTCAATAAACAAAAGAAACATTAGGTAATTTTTTATTTATATTTAGTTTTTGCAAATTTTTGTACTATTCTCTTATTTTCATGTTTCATTTATATTTAGTTTGATCGTACAAATTTGTTCGGGTTTTTTAAATGTATTTTAAGGAACGCGAAACATATTAATAGTTTTTAGGGGCGCGAATTATAAAAAAGTTTGTGATTCTCTGACCAACTCACCCTCTTTTCGCACTTCCCTCGAAATTATAATTCTTTTGTTAAATGTGTAAAAATGTTTATAAAATATATGACTCTTCTTGTTTCAAGTTAAATCTAAGCGTGTACCATCAGTACTATTACATACAATGCATGTGGAATAGAGATAGCAGTATTGCATTACACAAATGGATTTTTTAGGATCTGAAAGCATTAGGTTCCTTGCTTATCTAATTCCCAATATCCAGATTCTACTATGCTTCTCCAGTTGAATTCGCTCGCTTGAAAAGTTTTGCTTGTTTTACATAGAAACGAAAACTTGGTTATTTGGTGCGTTCGTTGTACTTGAAACTGATTGGTTTAAAGCGTTTCAATTTATCCGGTCATTTAAAAACATGACTGCGAACGAAGGCACTTTTCTTAGGATAATATTAGGAGTAACAAAAGTTTTATGTCCATTTTTGTTCTCTCTTTAATAGGATATTCCGTTGCAGTGAAACACTAGATTTATTTAAATAATAGTTGTAAGTTATTCTTTTAAATAGGAGACTTGCGCACTACTTTATCTCGTTTTACTCATAATGAGTTATTGAAAGATTACTAATCCACAAATATAATCTAATTCAACAGTTCTGCGCACTAAGACAATTAGTTCCGCAATAAACTGGAAGACAAAAAAATAAGAAATGGTCTTCCAATAGAGGCGGTTATGCAACAGTTATACGAGTGAAAAAAAAGTGAAACTAAGTGCATCGAAGATTTGAAAATTGCTTTTGGTGACGAGGCACCTTCAAGGACAACTGTCTTTCAATGGTACCAAGGGTTAAAATTTAGCTGAAGTTATATAAGTGAGGAATTTCGTGAAGGTCGACGAATGACATCGAAAATATTGATGCTGTACGAAAAATCATAATGTCAGATAGTCATGTTACATATAGAGAAATTGAGTGATACTTAGGCTTGGGTATGAAACAAATTAATGAAATTTTACATCATCACTTAGGTGTTAAAAAAATATGTTCCCATTGGATCCCCCATAATTTAACTGCAGCTCAGAAAGAGGCTCCTGTGAACTGGTGTACAGAAATGCTTAAACAATTCGACTCAGGGAGATCAAATTTGATCTATGACATTACTAGTGGTGACGAAAGTCGGATCTATGCTTATGAACCAGCAACCAAACAGCAGTCAACTCTTTGGGTGTTTGAAGATGAAATCTAAATCCCTCGCTGTCGCAGTGTTTCAAAGAAAATGGTAGCTTGTTTTGTCTCAAAAACTTAAATAAGGCGAAAAAATCGGACGACTGGGAGTGCTATCATCAGGAGGAACTCTTGGAGGAGGCACTGCGAGGAAATAGTAAGTGCTCAGCTAGCGGCCAAACTACAGAATGCCCTTTTGAAAGAACCCTTCATGGCAACAGGTACTCTTGCAGGAGGCACTGCGAGGAAATAGAAAGTGCTCAGCTAGCGGCCAGACTATAGAAGACCCTTTCGAAAGAACCCTTCATGGCTATAGGTACTTTGCGCAAAGCGGAAGGCACATATACGCGATTTGAAAGGGAGGCCGTAGAAGAACTCTGAGGTACGCACTTTCAAGATTTGGTTCTAGTCATGGAAAGCGTAAACGACTCTGACGGTCGGAGTTTTCCATGTCCCATAATGGGCACTGTAAGGGCTAACTAGGGGGTCTCAAAACAAATTGTCAATACAAAAAGCGTTGAATGGGTAATAAACTCATTCAAACCTTACAGATCACCTGGAAGGGCCTGCCTATAATGCTGCAGAAAGGCCTTGGACCTTTAGGCAGGATTATTATGGAAACAGGTAAGTATGGTATTTATACCAAAGCCAGATAAGACAACTGAACTAGCTAAGTCCTTTAAACCGATAAGTCTCATGTCATTTATTCTCAATTCTTTAAAGAAGATAGTAGACCGGCATATTAGAGATGGGATTCTAATTCAATGTTAGGATCTAACAGGAACATAACGGTGGAACATAACGGAAGCAGAATAAGATTGTAGCATTGCTATCTACGGCTCATGATCAACCAGAGCTTGATAAAAATACAAACAAACCAAAAATTATCGAGTGTTACAATGCTACTAAAGGAGCAGTAGATACGCTCGACGAAATGTGTAACAATGTTTCGTGCAGTCGAAAAACTAATAGATGGCCATTATGTGTATTTTACAACATGATAAACATAGCTGTTATTAATGCATGGGCTATATTTAATCATAATACCTTCGAACAGAATAACCAGATAAATAAAAGAAAATATTTCATGTTTCATTTAAGTGATGAGCTTAGAAAGCCATGGAAAATACATAGACAAAGTTTGCAGAATCTTCCAAGGGTGTTAAAAACTACAATCGCAAAAAAATGTTGAAGGACAAGTTCCTGTTTTAGAGGAACTGATTCACAAGAACCGGCAAGTGGAAAAACAACCGTGTGCTCAATTTGCCCGGTAAAGAAAAGAAGAATGTCCCACACGTATTGTACAATGTGCACAAAATCTTTTTGTGCAGAAGATCGCAGTAAGATTTTTGTATCATGTAGAAATTAATGTAATTTTTTAATATTTATACTGTTATTTATACTGAGTTCTAAATGTTTTATACTCTATAATAATAAATTACATTTAAAAACTGAGGCCTTATTTACTTGTAAATTTCACGACACACTACCATTCTCGTAACAAGTAACCGACGTTACCAGTTAAGGGTTAATTTAACCGCCGATAAGTTTAAGTACCTCTCGTTAATCTGCTTATCAACTCTCATGTCGCTACCCTAAGAAGTGGGTCATGACAATATTTATTTAATGAAACTAGGCAAAATAAAATATCCTATTCCTTAAATAATGAAAATGGAATAATAATTTTTTGGCAGTTGAATGAAAGCGAAATCATTTTGGATGAAATATGGCTTTTTTTGACGTCTTCCGATGCTAGAGGTACAGATACATTCCGCTGAGAACACAAATTTATTTAAAAATTATTTGCTCTTGTATTTTTATAAAGTACTGGACGCAATGACAATATTCCAAAATATTGAATATTCTTGCAAATGACATTGGAAATGAATATCTTACAATGATATTTAAAAAAAAATATGTGTCTGTTGGCAGCTTTACGTAATCTATTTCCTTATAAAAGATAGACATTTAAACAAAATATAATAAGTAGATAAATTAACTTACCAGCTGCAATGATATGAAACACGCAAGGCACTCTTTGATTGCCAATTTTATTCGATGCATAGCAAAGCAATGTACCATAATCCAGTTCAGTCATCGGTGTATAAGTGACAAGACTGGCAGATGTGCCACTACGTGCGATATGCGACTGTGGAACGTCAACCGAATCAGCGGAATTATTGAACGTCCATCGGAATTGGAGATCTAAGGGATTTGCGTCCACTTGACAAGATATTTGAGCACGTTCTTGTTTGGCTACGCCGTAGATACGTACTTGATTCTGTTTACACGTCGGAGCAACTAAAATACAAGAACAAAAGCCATTCTATTAGTTCTATTTAAAAACTATAAATATCGGTAAGAACTAAATGTATAAATGATTAATCAATTGTAGTGTAAAGATTCGGACACATTTCATTCTTTTACTTGATATTGTAGCATAGTATTATGCATCGCATTATTAATTCCAAATTTTTTTTCATCATTTCTCTCATTACGCCACCCACATGTTGCCTTGCTCTATTAACATGTCCTTCTCTATTAACAAATTAGCTTCTACAACTTTTTCTTGCAAAACAAAATGCAACTCCATAAGCTATACACTAGTCAGCTCTTGGCTCTGTTCTTTCGCAAGCTCATCGATGTCAGTGTTACTCAGCTTCAGTCACATAATCTTAGCCAAAGGCACAACCTTGTTAACAACAGGATCCAGATCTACTGTTTCCAATACCTCAGCCGCATTCGCCAACGCTCTCCGGCAACAACTTCTTCCAATCAAACGCGCGGATATTCTTAATAACACCTTTCCATTCTTTTCCGATCATCTTGAGACACCTTTGTAAAAGTCGTAAACTGAAAACTATTTAAAAGTACGATTGGTCCCTTTAGTTACTTCAAAATGACGCTCAAAGAGTGCTTAAGTTAAGGCTTCTTAAAGATAGAAATTACCTGTTGACCCATAAGCTGGACTAAAGCAGTGATTTTTGAGACAGAAACTGGCCTGTTATAAATTTAAATTCTTCAAGGATCTTATCTTGTAGACCTAGAAGATGGGCAGGAACGTTGTCCATAATAAGGTAGACATGAAATAGTAAATTTATCTCAAGCAAATATTTTTACACAGAAAGACCAAATACTTTATTGATTTAATTAGCCACCTATTGCTATTTAATCTCCATATCAGATTCAGCATGCCCTTCTGTATCTTATCAGTTTTTAAAGTTCGTGGAATTTTTGAAGAGCAAAGAAGCAGCGATTTAATTTACAAATCGCCGATTGCACTGGGGCAAAGTTCTGTTATTATATAATAACGGTTCGTCATTTTTTTTATCCAGAAAAGAATCATTATGGTACAATTAAAAACCTGCTGCCGAAGAAAATCCTCAGCTTCTTGAAGTCGCCGATAAATTTCTTTGCTGAATACAAACAGTAAAACCCTAAAATAATAGTTTGTGGTCTTTTGTTGTCAGACCAAGGATCTCATCATAAAGCTCACTTGCCGAACTGAAGATCCCAAAAGAGATGTTTAAACTGATCTTACTGCATTCACACAATAAAAAAATTTTGACACATAATAGTTAGTGACAAGTACCATGTTTACAAATGTATGCTCTGAAAAAAACCTCTGATATTTTTTCTCTGACTCTTCTGATATTTTTCAAAAAATCCCCATATAATATTATACTTCAAACACATAAAATTTTAAACTGGACATAAAACACAATACTGGACGTTTGAAGAGCGACGAATTTATGTTGCCCGTACACTGGAACCGAACTCGGCCGACTGCAAAGCTCGGCCGTCTAAGCACGATCAGGTCTGGCGGGCTAACCTCGTCCACCGCAACCGACTTTACTTTACTTGAGCAAGTCATGATGAGTAATAGATTGTTTTATTTATTAGAAAATCCGGACGGAAACACGACCGATACTCGGCCGAGTTCGGTTACAGTGTTCGGGCAAAGCCCAAGAAAGAATGTGTAGGATATGTGGACAGAAAGAAAAATAAATGGTATCATTGGAAAAGGAGTGTGAGGGGATTGACTGGAGTGAGAAATAAAAGCAGTTAGGGGAAAACTGGAGAGTGCGTTTGGGAAAGGAGGGGAAGGGATTTGATGGAATGAAAAGAATTATGATTAAAATTAGTAAAAGAAGGTAAATAAGGCAAACTAGAAATAAAAAGTTGTAGATGGGGTGGGCAGTGAAATCAAGGAGATGAAAGATAATGATCAACCAGAATAGGGAAATAGTAAGGGGTAAAGCAGAGTGAGTGTTGAGAGATGTGTGTAAAGACTAAAAAATTGTGTGAGGCAAATAAGAAATGAAGGGGAACAATGGGGAGAAAGTGGGTATGGTAGAAGTTTTGGAAGAAGGGAGGTGTGATAAGGAATGGATAAGGAAAGGGGGAGAGGATGTAATGGTCGCCAACAATGTATGATAACATAGATTACAATAAAGACATCAAATACACGCAAGACTTGTCAATACAAGTATAGCGAACTTGATAAACTCGACGCTTCGTTTACCTGAGTTACTTCTGTTTAGTTTAGACCTGTGTGTCGAATTAGAAAGCTGTTTATATTAAATTATAGTAAACGACTCGTCTTTACTTTGCGTTCAAGAAAATCATCCAAATGATTTCCACATGTGAACAAAAAAATATACGAAATTTATTTCGGGTACTAAATCGGTGATCAGGGCAAATCTTGGGATCTCTCATATTTGCTGTGCATCTTGTGTAACATTATATGCCATTTGCAATGCCAGTGGCATGGAGGGAATCAAAAAATCACTGCGCGGACTGTTATTTCTACATTATAAAAATTTCAGAAATAACAAGCAAGATCAAGAAGACTATTAAATATCCCAACCTCCTTTCATATTTTGAGGTAATAGGCCTTTTCCTCCCAGCGGCGAACTTTCAAGCCCGGCGGCACCTGAGAATTAGAGTTTACATTTAGAAACATCTGACGATGAAGATTTACAATTAAGTACAGAAAAAGACGATATTGAAGACCCAAATTCTGGTGGAACGCCCATAAATTGTCACAGAAACAATAACACTGAACTCAATGATCTAATTCGTAATATAAACTTGTCAAAGATTCTGGCAGATTTGTTGGTGTCCAGATTAAGGGGTTGAGAACGAAACTACAATTTCTTCTTATCGTAAGGTAACGGACCTCCAAAGCTTGTTCTTCGCAGAAGGCAAGCTGGTGTACTGTACTAATATTGATTCATTACTGAGTGAGGTAGAAAACTGTCATGAACCAAGGAATGAAGGTCGTTTACAGATTCCTCTAAACTCAGTTTAAGAGCAATGCTTTTTCATATTCGAAATCAGAAACCCTCAATGCAGCCCGTACGAAAGAGACATGTAACAACATGAAGTTTTTGCTATCGAAGATAAAATACCAATAGTATTCTCGGAAAATATCCGGCGACTTGGAAGTTATAACAGTTTTGTTAGGTCTCCAATAAGCATATACTAAATATTGTTGTTTTACATGTGAGTGGGATAGCAGATATCGCAAAAATCAGTTTCTCAAAACCTTAAGGAAATCTGATACCTGGTCTTGGTTGAGAAACGTAACTTCTCAACCACTTGTTAGTCCTGAACATGCATAACTTATTCCCTTGCACATTAAACTTGGATTAATGAACAATTTAGTTAAGACAATAGATAAAAGTAGTCCAGGTTTGCTATACATAAAAAACAAATTCCGTAGGATCAGTGAGGTTAAAATAAAAGACGGTATATTGTAGGCCCATAAATAAGGGAGCTTATGAAGAACCCAAACTTGAATAGGGTTGGAAAAACTGCATGGAAATCTTTCAAGAAGCTCTTCACTGAATTTCTTAGCAATAGAAAAGCTGAGAATTATGGAGAACTACTTTTAGAACTCTATCAAAATTATAAAGCTCTGGGATGTAAAACCGTTATTTTATATTCCTCCTTTCATTATTTTTCTTAAAATTTTCATCATTTCTCCAATTGCCTTATCTTATTCTCTCGAATTATCAGCCTCTTCTCGTTCTTGCTCACTCCTTTAGATTATTTCGCTTAATCTCTTGTCGCTCATCTTTCTTGTCGCTCATAATAAATCCTACACATTGTTTTTCTCTCATTCATCCAGAACCTATACCCTCTCTTTTCGGTTTTACATCTGAACCTCACTATCATTCTCTTATCCTCCATACAGCATCTAGACCTAAAGTACTTAGAACTTAGATATACCTCATTTCGCTCTAATTCATTTGTCATTATACCTGCTCCTTCCTACTCTTTCATCTCTCTTGCCTTTCCACGTTGTTATTCTACTTGATTTGTGATGTCTCTTAATGTAATGGATTTATAATGTATATAGTCATCCAATTATTAAGAATGGAGTTCTAAAACTCAGGAAAATTAGTTTTTATGAATAACTTTTATTCTATTAAGACTATACGTGGTCTATGGCCTATAAAGAAATACGCATGAAATGTTAAGATGTGATAACACCAATTTCAACTCTTTTCATGTGGAATATACGATATAGTATTTTCAATATTTATTTCTACAAAATTCTGATATATACTCACACATAACATTTAAATAGAACGAGTTGCTTTCTCCATCGCCTTCGGTGTTATATCCCACGCACGTGTAATTGCCGGCTGTCGATCTGGAAACACCCTGCAGTACAAGACTCTGGTTGCTGATAATCACGCCACCGCCTATATTGTGATTTAACGTCTTGCCCTGAAATGGAGCGAACAAGATAGAATAAATAAACACATAGATCTCGTTCTCGACGACGGGTGGAGACGATACGATATTTAATAATAGAATAGTTTTAGAACGATATTAAATAGATACGACAATATAAACATAATATGCATATTTTCATTTTCCTGCCTGCCAGGATGTTGGAATGATAAAACAAATATCGTTGGCATGATATTTGACTTGATGTTGAATATTAAGCATTTCCATAAAATGTTTAAATTATTTAATTAACTGAAGTCAAAAGATGCCACGATATAAAATTATATAAGAGTATTCCAAAAAGATGCAGAATACAGTAGTTTCTAAGGATTTGAAAATAATTGATCTGTTTTACTTCCTTACAAACTGTTGAGGAAAAACGTTATTAAAAAAAGTTGGAATTTTGTTTAGGTGAAGGTTGCAACCAGAATCTCTATAAAAAAGAAGGCTAAGTTTTTAATGGGGTTTAGACACTTTAAAACAAATCGATTTTCTGTTATATTATTCTACTTGGGTTTTAACTAAGGTGACCAGACGCCCGCTGCTGGAGCGGAGACTCCCGATTTCTAACAATTTGTTCCGCGGCCCGCGGTTTTTTTAAGAAAGTACCGATTTTTGGAAAGAATGCTCGCCGAGATGTTAAATATTATGTGTGGCCCGTAACACTATTATTAGGCGGGGCTTTTGACAATCTGAGAAGAATGGATGACCGAAAAGAAAGGTCATCACCGACACAAAAAAGGAAATAAGGGATTGGATTTTCTAACTTCTTCGCCTGTATTTATTGCTCACGAAAAATGTGTAGCCCTTGTAACATAGCTTGTGGCCCGAAAGAAAACAACGTTGAGTATCACTACCGTAACTTGCCTCTCAGACGAGTTAAGTGTTTACGACGCGCTCTAAATACGTCCTAATAAAGGAGACATATTTGAGGAGACGTATAAAGGAGAATATGGAAGTAGTTTTCAATAGGACATCGTAAGTGCCTAAAGCCCATTAATTTGTTGTTTTTTGACTTTTGACAGAAAAAATGAAATAGAGAAACAGTTCACAACTAAAAAACTAATTACGTTTGAAATAAAAGGTTGCAATCTTGATTAAATTAGGGGTTATTCGAGATTTCTTTAAGCGTAAGTCTAAAGTATAAGAACGCTTGATCCGCACGGAATTCAAAAGCAAAGAAAAATGTGTTCTTTCCACTTCTGCAATAAATTAAATTAAAGACCAATAAGAAAATGCATTTACAAATCGTTGCAATTGAAAATTTTGTTTAGATCAAGGACGCATCCCAGGATCTCATTAAGAGTGTAGTCCAAGTATAAAAATGTTTGATTTAAGTGATAATTTGTTTTTTACTTAAAAAAATTAAAACAAAGTCAAATAGATACATTCGCAAATTAAAAGTTAGAATCTTGTTTAAGTTAGTTAGTGGCACATCCAGGATTTCTCTAAGAGGTAAGAATGTAAAAAAGTTTGATTTAGAGAGATGTAAGAGAGTTTTTGCTTTCACATTTATTAGTGTGTTTGGTTGCTTTCACTTCTGTAAATTTAATTAAAGATGAAGCTAATAATTAACAAAACATATTTCTAAATTAAAGGTGTTCTTTAGGTAGTGGCTGCTCCAGAATCTGTATAAGACGTGAGCTCCAGAATAAGAATTTCTGACTTCTACCGTTAATTTTAACATACGAGGAGTGGTTGAAGAGTTTTTTATAGCAAAAATTAAATAAAGAACAAGTTAGCAAAAAAAAAACATTTGGAAACACTATATGTTGGAATATTGTGTAAGATAGGTACACATCCTGGATTTAAGAACCTAAATGAAGTCACAAAGTAAGTAGTTTGAGTGCAACAACATTTTTTTTGTTTTGCTTATAAAATAAAATTAAATAATAAGTTAAAAATTAAAGTAGTCCATTTGCAAATTAAATGTTGCTTTCTTGTTTAGGTCAGAAAGGCATTCACTATCGTCTTGAATGGGAGGCCGAAATGTAAACATATTCGAAATCTACAAAAATTGACAAACAAAAAAACACGTTTCTGTTTCGATATTTATTAGTGTTCCTTTGTTTCTTTTTTGACTGTAGCAAAAATGAAGTAAAGAATGAGTAACAATACAAAAATTAGCAATAAGAAAAGTACATAAATTTAGAAATTAAAGGACTGTATCCTATTTTGATCAGAGATGCGATTTGATTTCTACAAAAATCGAAGAGCAAAGAGACGCGTGCCAACATTGACATTTCTTATCGTTATTTTGTTTCTTTATGATTTCTGTAAAAATTAAATAAAGAAAAAGTCAATTGTAACAAAAAAAGGTACATAATTTGAAATTAAGTTGCTCCAGAGTTGAAGCCAAGTGATTGAAATAAACTAAACTAAAAAGTATTCCAAAAAATCTATTTAATTGACTCGTGGATAGTAAAACGAAATCCATTAATAATTGTTAAATTGTGTTGACATGTTTCGGGAATAACAAATATCCCTTCATTAGAATTTAAATTTCATTGTGCAGCACAAGTCACGTGTTTCAAATTTAAATAATGAAAATTGTTATGGTTTACCTTTTAGTAGTTTGAAATGAATAAATTCCCATTTCTTTGGAAATTAACATTGAATTCATTTTAATCACACAATTATTAACAAAATTAACTCAATGTTAATTTCCAAAGTAATGGAAATTAATTTATTTAAAATTACTAAAATGTACAATTATTAAAATTTCATTATTTAAATTTCAAACATGTAACTGGAAATGCCCATTGAAATTTAAGTTCTGATGAAGGGATGATTGTTGTTACCAAAACATATCAACACAAATTAATAATTATTAATTGATTTCGTTCTAACATCCACGAGTTAATTAAATATGGAGCTTTTGAAATACTTTCAAGTCTAATTTATTTCAAAAAAGATACATTAAATTTAGGAGTTTTATTGATATCCTATAAACATTTCCACACTCAAGTTTGATTTTCACAAAAATAAAATCAAAAGAGAAAAAATGTGTTTGCTTTAATATTTTTTAGTTTGTTTATGTTTACAATGGTATGATTATACATAAACTAAAAGACAGGCGAGTTAAGTATCATGAAGCGCTCTAAAGACGTCACGACAAAGGGGAACATGAACGTAGTTTTCAATAGGATATAGCAAGTGCCTATTCTTAGGTTATTGTTTTTTGACTTCCGAAAAAATGTAATAAAGAAAAAGTTCACAATTAAAAAACTAAATACATTTGAAATAAAAGGTTGCAATCTTGATTAACTTAGGGGTTATCTAGGATTTCTTTAAGCGTAAGCCAAATATGAGAATGTTTGATTTGCATGGAATTGAAAAGCAAAAAAACCTGTTTTCTATGATATATGTTAGTGTTTTTCCACTTTTGCAATAAATAAAATGCTTCTACCCTTTAGTAATTTAAAATTAAATAGTTTCCATTACGCTGAAAATTAACTAAATTACTAAAATGTAAAATTATAAAAATTTTCATTATTTTCAAATATTTGACTTGTGCTGCACATTGAAATTTAAGTTCTAATGAAGGAATAATTGATATTCCGGAAACATATCAACAAAATTTAACAATTGTTAATTGATTTTATTCTAACATCCACTAGTCAATTAAATATTGGAGTTTTTGGAATATTTTCGAGTTTAATTTATTTCAATCATTTGGCTTTTCAATTTATGTGTCTTTTTTGTTGTTGTTGATTTGTTGTTTATTTAATTTTTACGTAAGTCAAAAGGAAACAAACTAACAATAAGGAATGTCAAAGCTCGCACTCTTAATCGAAGAGTAAAGCTGGTCGCTTTACTCTTCGATTATTGTGGAAGTCAGAACTTTTATAATAGCTTTATAATATGGACTTTATTATTAATTTTTTACATTTTTTATTAAACAATTCAATAAGCATCACAATTTAGAAATGAAACCAATTCTAATATATGATTTCACTATAAATTTTAAGACTCTCCAATAGTTGTTTAAAAGGAAAATGACATTTTAATTTTATGAAATTTATTAGCTTAATTTGTTAATTATATAACTCTCATTGAGTATTCAAACTTTGTTAAAATTTCTAGTTTACTCTTTGATAATAACGAAATTTTGTTGTCGAAACTATAGTCAGATTTGACAATATTTCAAAAAATATATTGCAGTTTGAAATACTTTCATTTATTATTCATTTTACGCTCCAAGCACATAGACACCATATTAATGAAAAAACTCGAAAGAGCTTTTTGTAGCCAATATAATAAAGCTTATTCGAATGTCGTATCTTTAATACTTCCTGAGTGACTTGTGCAAAAAATTCTTAAACTTTAAAAATTGCAATGCCGCGTGCTGTAGCAGATAGACATTGCTCAATTTCAGCGCATACGTGTACATAATTTTATCCTCCTAGCTAAAAAACCGAAATTTGGTTGAAAAAAATGGTGCATTTTCGCCATTTTGGATTTAGGAAAGATATGAAAAAATCGCACAAGATCGTGATCACCTGCGTACCAAATTTCATCCCGATGGGTCCAATAGTTTAAGAGTAATATGTGAACATACGTCAATATGTACATACGCGCAGCCATTGATAATTACATCCTTTTTTTTAAATTTTTATTAGTTATTTTTACTAGTAAAATATTAGTAACAAAAAAGATCACAACTAAAGTCCTAAACTTCATTACTTTTATAATCACGAATATCAAAAAAATTGTTAAATTACAGCTATTTTCTGAGCAAAAATCTATCAAAGTCAACAAATCTTTAAAATGTCATTCAAGAAGAAAGAAAAAGAAAAAAGTGTAGATCGGGGAAGTTAAAAGGTCAGTAGATCTTAATTTCTATACTTACGTTATGACGCCATTCCACTTTATAAACATTAGGATGAGCGTTAATAATGCAGTCAAAATAAACATCGGTGCCTTCGCGTATCGTCTCGGGATTCAGAGACGTGCCCAGAATTATTTTCGCCTCGGGCGTATCTGAAACAGTACAAAACAAAACGCAAAACGAAAACATAATTAACTTGTTATGTAGTTTAATACGCAGCAAAGATAAAACAAATTGTTATTCGCGAATAAATTTATTTTCGAAGCATTTCCTCCGGAACATTATTCTTTGTCCTCGTTTAAGACTTTCAGACAATTGAAGTTTTTATTTTTCAATTCTGGGATTTACTTATTTTAATTTTTTAGAATTTCGTTTGCTTTTTTGTTTTCTTTAATATTATTATTTAGATATCAATATATGAAAAAATATTACAATATTAATTAAATTGTAATGTATGATTTATTGGTGATATAGATAATATTTATTTACTAGTTTATATTTATTTTATACGCTTTTCATTAGTAATTTATATGTATTTTGATGCGAAATATTCATAATTTATTAACCACACAATTGTTTCAAATCTTTATCAACAAGAATAAAAACAATTATTAAATTAAAATGAAGTATTCCAAAACTCCATTTATTGAATAGATATTCCTGGTACCCTAGTTACGAAGACCAGCAAATGCCTGCTGGACATGTTTCGGGAAAACAATTGAGCAACTTATAAGATTAACCTACTTCTTTTTTGAAGTTTTTTAATATTTGAATTATTGAACTATAAACGAAGTGAAAGAAAATACTTCCGTCCGTATCGTATCGGTTATAAATTTCATTGTTTGATGTCAAAATGGCGGCGACTAAGTGTAAAATGAAAACTCTTAATTAACCTGCTGCGTCGTTCATACACACATAAGTCGTTTGCGTCTAAAATGACCCTTTACGCTCTCTTATGCAAGATACAAGGTTTGGATACCACAATAAATAAATAACTAGAAAATGAATGATCAATATTTAATCAGTGTAACAATGTTTACAGAATGGGTTTTATAACAAAATTTAGAGCATTGTAATCATTTATTTGTACTTTTATTATCAGATTTCTCATATAAGTGACAAATACCTCTCTTCTTGGATGAGGATTCATCGGTAAATTCCGTGCTAAGACCTGCTTATTGGCATTTCACAATTTCACGTGCTGTTTTGGTTCTTGGCAGATGTGTCCTTTATATATTATATAGGTCAAGCCAAGTTTTTCCGGGAAAAGTCTTCGAACTCGCTTATCTTTAGAATCCCAAACATTATTTATTTAAAAAAAATGTGCATACGCGTTGTAAGCACTTATACCTAAAAAATATGTTATAAAAAACTATTAGTGACCAGCGATTAGTTTTTCGTATGGATGTGTAACACATAACTCCCTGGTCCATAGAATCCACCCCTCCCTTTGCTTTATTCTAATCGAGGATAATGGTAGGCTTCTTGGCTTTCCTGGTGGATACTTCGATGTCGGAATATAGTGTGCTCAGTAATATTACACATTTGTTTGACTTTTCTGGTAGATAAGATACTAGTGTAGTATCTGAAGTAAGTTCTGAAGTCAATTTTGGTACACGTCTCGACGGCAACAAAACTGCGGGATATAGAGTTTATTTCTTCTTATCCTGCTAACCATTGTAAGATTGCGTTTGAATAATACTTGGATAAGCTCATAAGAGGGAAAGAAATTGTCACACGTTATATTTTGCCCTTTCAATCCCGCCGATAAAACCAAAACCACAAACCCAATCTCATGCCTTGATTCTTGGATTATCCTGCTTTTTTCCAGTGTATGGTTGAATATTTCACACATGCTGTTTTGGTATCACATACCATAGAAAATGTTATTCCATATCGCACAGGATTATGCGATTTGAACACCTCTGCCAAAATCAGTAAACCAAGATATGTGTGACGGTCATATGTATCTGAATTTGTCCAATCTTAATAGCATAGTCTAAATTGGTATATTTAAGAATTGCAGCTTCAATTGATGGGGGAACAAACAGCAGAAATGGAGACATTTTATCTGTGATAGTTGAACTCGCATAAGTACCTAGTTACACTAGCAGTTGTATTTAGAATATTGTGAATTAGATATTTTACACGATTTTGGAGAGGTTCTGACAATCATTTTATTTTCTAATCTTTCGAACGCATTTTCTCACCAGTAGTTGAGCTATGCGGTTCTTCTGCTACATCAAAGTCAGATTCGCTTTCATTATGAACCGATATATTATCTTCGTCTTCAAAAAACTGCTCGTCATCTGTAGGTTTCCAAATGTCAGAAGAATTGTCAAATATTTCTTAGTCGAAATGATTCAACACACTCGCCAATTCAGCTTCTAGTTGGCGATCTGTTTAGAGGACGGTTGCTTCGAAAATTAGACATGTTCACAACGGCAGTAAACGAAATACTGAAGCTGAGTAATAAAAAAAATAAGTCATGCGAAGAGTGCAAGGCACAAAGTGGCACAGAGCAGAAACAATTTACAATGGTTGGGGAGGCATAGAAAGCGGGCGCTACGTATAGCCATGTACGTTAAATAAGGACTAGACAAAATATATACAAACGACGAATGTGTGGAAAATTTTGTAGCAAAAAATATATAAATGACAATTATTTTTTCCTGTCAAAATTATCAAAATTCGTGACGTAAAACGAAACCAAAAAGAGAGAAGTTCGAAATCACGTTTGATTCGAAATAGATCCTAACGACGCAGCAGGGTTAAAGAAAGTTACTAACATCACAATAGTTTTTAAATTTTATTCATTACGTCAAAGTAAAATCAAATTCATACAAAACAAGTTTTTTTCCAGAACTACAAAATGATGGTATAAAATTATAATCATAGTAGCAATAAATGTGCTCAAGGTTATCTTTATTTCCTCTTCTAAATAAATTATATTTAATTAAAGCTATTTATTTAGTTTCTGAAGAAGGTGTAATTGTCTCACCGAAACATGACAAGCAGTCATTTGCTGGTTCTCGTAGACATAGGTACCAAGAATATTAAATAAATGGAGTTTTGGAACACTTGCTTTCAATTTAATTATAATGTATACTCCAACACTGAGACGTACTTCAATATTCAGAAACAATTTTGGCTAATATCTAAATTATCCTATATAATTTCGAAATAAAAAATGACTTATTGGAATTTTAGTCATGTATCTCTCTTAATACGTTTTATATATGTAGGTGAATAGCCATTCAGTGCAATAATGCTTTAAATTTGCTTCATAGCAAAAGCTATATTACGTTATCTGTTGAGGTACAAACGTCTGCAGACTTATTCCCTTAATATCTCTTTATACCCAAGCGAGTCCAGTGGCTGGTTCGAGTAGATTATAGCGAAGATCTTTTCAGCTTTCAAAAGTATTTTTTCATCATGGTCTATATTCACATAAATTCTCCACATTTTATTTTCATATCCCATATATGTATTTAGGTATTTATTAATAAATAGAGGAGTTAATCAATTTTTAACAATTTTCTAATTATTAATATATAGTCTTACGTCTTAAGTAATACTATTAGACATTCTTATTATATAATTTCCTTTAGCGGTGTTAAGCTAACATTAGAGGTGATTTAAGTGGGGTTGATATTAAGATGCTTTGATTGTTAAAGTCATTAAAATTCCGTTTCGATTGTTGAAAAAGTTATAAGCGCATCTCTACATGTTAATTAATTATAGCCGTCAATCTTACTTAATAGAAACGTCCGCGAGATGATGCCCCACCTATGCGACACAGTGTTAGAGCACGGAAGCAGCCCTGATATATAAAGCGACTTCTGCGCTTCAGCGTCCCTTATTCATTTTAGTAATTAAGCAATTAGCGTAAGAGCATGTAGTGCATAGAATTTCGTATACAATATAGAACTCGGCAGCCCTCTTAAACTTGGATGATGTTGCAATATAATTGATTTGATTGATATAAATATTAATTAAAGTATAAACAATTATTGTTAATCTTGCATAATGAGTTTAATAAGTATTGTGTAATAAATAA
>WYDF02232089.1:0-21004 GCA_009867245.2 Adranes taylori
TCCTCTGACCGGGGGCCCCTTCCGGCTGGGGGCCCGTGGCATTTTGCCGACTTGCCACCCTGTAGTTACGCCACTGGACACTGTATGTATTTGACGCATTTTTGTAATGCTCACAACTATTCTATTACTATAAATGTGTGACAGTCTCCGCATAAACGTAAAAAGCAAGTCCTCGTGGATACGTTGTGCACAAACATCATCATCCACGAGTAAGTTGTTACAAATAATGAATCGATTCATATGAAAAAAAGTAACCCCTCACATATAATGAAAGCCTTCATATTTGAAAACGAGGTACTCTTCACAAATAATCAATCTCCTTATATTTGAAGAAAGGGTAACTCGATTTATATCATGATGATGCCTCGAATGAATACGTCATAAATGAGGAAGGCATCACTACACGAAAGCTGCTACATTATACACAGCAAGTGCTCTCCTCCTCTCGGTTGGCGCTGCGACTGACGCGTGCTTATTGCGTGAAGCGAGGATGTTACGTTCTGCACGAACATTATCATCAACGAGTACACAAGTACAAATCAACTAATATATCAGTTTATGAGTTCCTCTTTTGAAAAAAAGAACTCATAGACATTGATTCGCTTCGTATTTGAAAAAGAGTATCTTCTTCATTTCATGATAATGAGGCTTCACATGAAATACCATGTACATCATTAATGAGGAACCCATCACTCTATATTTCTACATTTTGAAATACATTATTGTATACATAGGGCTGATTAGGCAAGGGAATTTTTAACCTTTTTGATGTTTTGTATGCGTTGCCAGTAAAAGGGAAAATTATGTTTGCTAATAAAGATTGATTTATTATATAAAATACAATTTTCCATAAATTTTAAACCATTCTGATTAATACTGATAGAAAATAAACAAACAAATGGTTTGATATTATTATATTGTGTATTGTATTTAATTATAGGTTCAATGGTGGGATAATATGAGTCTGAAAGAAGAAAGTCGAAATGAAGAGGAAAAGATGCTAGAGAATAATACTAAAAAATAAATAATATCACTATGATAGAAAGGATATTCCAAGAAAATACGTTAACAATGACTTAAAATTTTATTTAAATGAGGTTTATATAAAAGAAACTTCAACCTACCTTTTTATTTTTGGTTTCTATAATTTTAAAATATTCAAAATAAAGTGGTTACTCCTATATTTTACTTGTTTGAAAAACTGTATTTTACAACAATAATAACACCTCACATATTACGAGGGCTGTTCTCTTTCCGCTGAGCTTAATAAAGTAAAACACAGTTTATTTACAAAAAAACATTTATTTATAATTTTTCAAAGTATTGTCCTCCACTGTCAATGCATGTTTGCATCCGCGAAAACCATTCTTGAAAACAGTTTTTCCAATCTTCGGGCCGCAGTTTGTTTATTTCATTTATAAAGGCATCAACCGATTCTTCGGCCGATGTAAAACGTAAACCCCGTGATTATCTTTTACCCGCAGAAATAAGAAGAAATCATCAGGTGCTAGGTCTGGACTATACGGCGAATAACCCATTATTTCTATGTTTTGGGCATTCAAATACTCATTTGTTCGAGCAGCAGTGTGAGTCCGAACATTATCATGATGCAAGATAATCCTTCCTCTTGGACATTTTTCGTGAACGTTTTGTAGAACCTGAGGCAAACAAACTGTAGTGTACCATTCTGACTTAACAGTCTATCCTCCAGTGCTACACTGGAAACATGCCCAGAATTCCAAAAAAAGTGGCGACTACTTTTTGTTTCGGCTTTTTTCACGAACAACTGTTGTTGGAGGCGACTCATTCTCAAAGACCCAAACTGACGATTGTTACTTTTTTTCGGGATCATAGCAGTATACCCATGTTTCATCACCTGTGATGATGTTGTACACCAAATTAGACGATCCACGGTCAAAGCGATCTAGTGTAGATCGGCACCATCTCACACGGTCCTCTTTTTGAGCTGAAGTCAAGTTGTGGGGAATCCACCGAGAACAAAGCTTACGGATTTTCAAATGTTTGTGTAAAATAGTGTTAATTGCTTTCACACCAATCTTTAAACTTGCCTGAATGTTTCTGACTGTAATATGCCGGTCCTCTTTAATCATGTTCCGAATAAGATGAATATTTTTTTCTGTTACTGCCGTTTTTGGCTTAGGAGCTCGAAAACTGTCATTCAAGGAAAGTCGACCGAGTTGAAATGCATTGTACCATCTCTTTACGGTAGCGAAGGAACACGACTTATCACCAAGCACTCGATTGATCTCCTCAAAACATTGTTTACGGTTTAAGCCACGCTTGAAATTGTAAAAAATCACAGCCCGATAATGATCCTTGTTCACTTGTAAACAACTATATTGGAATGTCAAACAAAATTTGTTACAAAAATATCACCGCCTACTAGATAGGCTCAGCGGGAAGAGAACAGCCCGCGTATTATTCTTATCTACGCATTTACAGTATGGTTCATACATGATCTGACAGGCAGAACATTAGCCCTTAGAAGACTTTGGTTGTATCGTTTAAAAGAAGAAAGGATGTGGACGGCTTAGGCAGTTTAAAACTGGGGCGCAAATACAGTTGCAGGTACGTGAAGTACCTTGGAAAAATTCTTGATTCCAAACTTACTGGGAACCTCCTAATAGACCAAATGGTTCTAACTTTTGGCAGTTATAAGACGTATGTATAGAAAGGGATGGGGGCTGAAACCTAACATATTGCACTAGCTGTACAAGTCAATTATCAGGCCATCCATAACTTCGAAGCACTGGTGTGGTGAAAAAATACACTCAAGGCTAAAATAAGGCAGAAACTATCCTCCGTACAGAGAACTGCATGCCCTGCTATAACAGGGGCTATGAAGTGCTGCTAGATCTTCCGTCATCAGAATTAATCATACAAACAGAGGCGGAAATCGCACTCCACCGGCTAAAAATTAACAGAGCGAATTGATAAAGAAATTAGACACTAAATAAGTTACAGGGGATGAAATACTTGAAATGAAATCGAACTGAATATCTCTAGTCTACAATATACACGGAAACTTTAAAGTCATTATTGATTCAGGTTAATGGAGACAAGATCCTCCTACATTTTCCGGATCTGCCCTGGTTCACAAACAGTTCAAGGACTTCTGAAAATACGGGAGTAGGAATCTACGGAGAACGACCGACATGCAAAATGTCCTGCTGAATATATGCAACCTTCCATTGCGTACAGGAAAACCTAAAAAGGAAATATAACAAACAACGGATATTTACAGTAAGCTACAGCCAGGGGCACTTGAGGCGCTTAACAACGTCAGAAACTTGCTGACCTGACGAAGGAATGCATCATTGCACTTTGCAGACTGGCTACAACTAACTCAGTTACGTTGAGGGTATATGAAGAAAATTGCCCGACATACTGCGGAAGTAGAGTCTGGCTTTGTCTGAAGGAAAACCACACAGCTCATAATATCTTAAGTGAGTGTGAAGCAGTGTCGGATTTAACTACTTTGCTGCTTTAAGCACTGAACAAATAGCCGCCTGTTTATATACATTTCTTTATACTTGGTATTATTTTTATTGAAAAATGTACTTGGCATACGCGCCATATTCTTAGTATATTTTATTTTCATAAACGGTCTAATTTCTCGTTTTTCTTTCCTTAAATAAAAAGAAAACTCTCTGATAAAATATTATAATTTGTTCATTAAAAACATAGCTATATGGTATATTATATCACTTGTAATAGTATTAGTAAGTTGCCGCCCCTTATAGTGTTTACTGGGAAATACGGTACCGGTGTGAAACATTGGCATTCAAAAGGAGAGGCCTATTTAGAGCAACGAAACCTGAATTGGTACAAAAATGTTCTCATCAGTGACCAGATGTTTCATAAACTAATTTATTCAAATAATATGTCATAGGCACGACCATAAAGAACAAACAACAGATATGCCATTGCTTTTATGAGCAAAATGGGAAGATTTAAAAGCAAATTTAGCTAAACCATTTTTAACTAAAAATGCGTACGAAGTGAAATCGTTCGCCAGATTCTTATTACGTAATAATCACATATTAATTATTCTAAAGAAGAAATTGAAAATTTATTATCTTTCATGCATACGAGAATTACATTCAAAGTTTTTACAACCACAATGAAAGAAATGCTTAACATTACTGAAAGTTTTACTTATTGCTTTGCCGATTTTTAGAAATGTTAACATCCAACTCGCGCAGCTTATTGGTGAGGCTTTATACTGCATGAAAGATACAAATATGTGGATGTAGGAAAAAAATAAATATTGGTGTTTACAAATTTAATAAATGTATACTATAAATAGATACATGCATAATGATTCTAAACGCCATTCCAGTAATTATTGTTTAATGTTAAATTTTGGTCGTATAGTAAAACTAATTTGTGGTTTACCAGTACCATCATTATTTTGAATCTTGCTATGAAAGCTATTGTTCTGTTCTAAACCATTAGGCAGCGTGAAACTGTTATTAAAGTTCTTGTAGTTCCACATAAATTGCAATATATTGTTTGATGGATTCATCATTTGAACAACACGCATTTGATTTTCTAGTATTAATTGTTGTTCCATTAGTTTAATCTTAAATTATATGATAAATGAATGAGTATTTGTTTATAAATTTGTGATTACCATTGCCGAATTCTAAATATAAGTAGAGGGAATTTGTTTTATTCGTATTCGTTGACTTTTGTGTAGTTAAATAAAAACGGGTCAATGCATTGTGCCATCTGTACACTTTCGTATATTGTTTCCGATGTTTATTGGAAATCGTTTTAATTTTTGCTTCAACGAATACGAGAATGTGTAACTTTCCAATAATAATTAACGGTAAACGCCGCACAGACGCCCACATGCATTTATTAGCCCAATTTTCAAGTGTACATAGACTTATGTATTAATAAAACATTCATGGTAAAACTGTTTATCAGAACAGTAAATGAATGAATTTGATTTACCCTTTTTATGGGATTATAAACTTGATAATTCACATTTCCTAAATTGTCTCTAGGTATTCTTACTCCTACTCTGGTTTTTATTCTGATCTCTTTTCGATTTATTTCTTTCGACCGTTTAACTAATTCCTGAAACAATAATATAGTAGAATAAAAACATTTTGTGCAGATATTTTATTATAAGTTCATTACTTGTTAATACTTTTACTTATCAATATCGGTACAAGATTTATTTGTGAAACCGTCAACGCATTGTCTGATGTGGGGACAGCGCTGGACTGGGATTAAATTTGCTACCTGGAAATTTAGAACTGGTCGGGCACGATTCCCGTTTTTGCTATCAAGCTACGCGCCATTTTCAATTTTCAGCAAACAGGACACCGGGAAATTCCCGCTAGCCCTCCGGGTCAGTCCAGCACTGGATGGGGGACATGAAAGTAAAGTCCGTGCTCTGGGTTTTTGTATATTTAGTATAAAACTCCATTCATTTAGTTATTGTTAAAATTTAAAAAATACTGAAAGTATACAAGCAAATTTTATTTTTCATGACTTACATTTGTAGATATAAGTGGATTTTTCAAATTTGCGTTGTCTGCGTTTAGAATAATAGCCAGTTGAATATCGGTTTTAGAAAGTTGTGTGTTCTCTTTATAAAAGTATGCATCTGCTAATAATTTAATAGCCATATCTGAAATTGTTGATAGTATTACTTAAGCATTACTTTAATACTTTAAAATAAATATATTTAGTACTTTCCACTATAGCTCTTAATGCGTCAATAACATTTTCGTCGTATCGTAAACTATAAAATGTTAATATTGAGCGTATTTCTAAATCTATTTTATATGTACCCATATTTTTTGTAAAATTTATTTGAATCATATACAAAAATTATGAACGTCATTCAGAAATTGATAGACAGTCAAGTAAAGAAAAGCATAGTCTACTAAAAGATTTACTATATTGTTTTATAAGTTGTTATTTATGCTTAAAATATTTAAAAATGAATATTCTCTCAACTCTCGGTTTTAAAATAAAATCAAAGTACGAATAATTAATATTTTTATTATTATTTTATGTACAACTCGGTAATATTTGCTTTAACGCTGTTCACCAATAAAATCAAATGTCCAAATTTAGCAGAATATGGAACGCATACTGCTCATCAGGCAGCACAACATGCAAATGCATTATAGGCAGCACAATATGCAAATTATGTTGCATACAAAAATTATGTGACAGTTAATTGATTATAAGTGTAGGTTAAGAATTAATAATGATTATACATTCTTTAAGCATTTTATAATAAACAGTATGGATGAATTAAAACATAAAATATTGGGCTTATTAAATAAGCAAGTAAGTTATAAATTGTTGCATCCAGTTACGGTGAAAACATCAGTTTAACAAATTTCGTTTTATATAAATTTTTATATTTTGAAACACTTCTTACTTAAAACTTTAGTAAACACCTGTATTATGTATCATTTTGATAGTTAAATTAGTTTTTAATGATTTCTAATTGGAGTAAGATATGTACAGGAAGTAACATTCATATATTTTATTAGACTTTAGACATGTAACTTGCGTTCCACTAATTGTTTGATCAAGTAATTTATTCAACATAATTTTAGTAATTCTGTTTTTATATAAATATATTTCTTTGAGAAAAAGTGTGCCATATGTTTTGGACCGTCATTTCAAATTAAAATTTTAAGTATATTAGTCCTATAAATCTTGTAATTTTTACATGACATTCCTTTTTGTACATATTTCATTACGTATTAATTTAATTTTTGTTCCAAATGCATATCTTTTTATATATTATATTAATTCAAATGCTATATTACAATTTGTTTTCCTAAATAAGGGCCCGAAAATACCATCAATGGGATTTTCCGATGATAATTATCATTTCTTTAAAGTGAGTTCGTTGAGTATTAATAGCAAGACAGTAACAGAATCTGATAGACCTTCAGATCAAGACATTTTAGAAAGTATAGAAGCAGCATACTTTTCTATGAATGAAGATTTTGATATTTGTAGATTTGAGCTAAATGTAAGTTTTTTAAATTTTTTTATGTCATTGAAGATTTTAAATTCAATTTGCCATTAGATATTTGTTTTGGTTGTCTGTATTATTATTCTAATAATCTTTTCATTTTTATATGCAATATGCAAAGTTCGAACATTATTTTAGAAACTGCCTGAATCTTTAGACTGCGATCAAATTCAACGAGACTTTAAACAATTAAAGCAGCAACATCAGGTAGTATCGAAAAAAGTCTTACAACTTATACTCGAGCAACAGAACAATTGTAACGAAGAATTCCAAAGAATTCTATCGCTTTGCGATGTATTGAAGGCGGCTCTCGATGTCTGTAAAACGGGCCGAAAAGATTTGATTGTTGCCGAAACACAATTACGCGCTACATTGAGTATTTTAGCTAATTACAGACGAAGGAGTTATGCTAGAGTAGTTTTAAAGAATCTTCATAGGATTAAAACAATGGTAAGTTACAAATCTTTGAATTGTAGGTACTTATGACAAGTGCTCGAAAATTAAAATGTATGAGAGCTATTCTTTGTCCGTGGAGCGTATCTAGGCTATGATATTTTGAAACATTTTGTTTGATACTTTAACCAATCTACTTCAATGTTTTTAAGTACTTATTTCCTCCCACAAATATCATTGAATGAGCATTATTAGTTTTTTCTCATTTTAAGCGTGGCCTAAATTGTAAGGAAAGCAATTTGTTGAGATTCATTGATTAGAGATACCAGTTCTTAATTATTTGATCATCTATCAAAATAATTGTTATTAGAGCATTATGTTATTTATGGTTAAATCCTTTTCATAGATCAGCTTTACTCAACCATTTTTATTTTCTTTGACCAATTGCTTATGCATATTTTCTCAAGCAGACAAAATATGCTTTAGGCCTTGTCGATGACACAACACAAACTGGAATGTCTTCAGTCAAGAAGAGATTCGATAATCTAAAACTACACAAAAATTCCGCACACTCTTCTCTTCTTGACGAGCGGAAGATGTTTATTGAAGAAATTACTAACTCTAATATGGATATTATCTTTGCAACATTTGCGTTATTAAAGTCAAATAACGCAAATGACATCTACTTTAATTCAATTAGATTAAAGCAGTTTTGTTGACGACTCAATAGTCAGTGTTCAAATATTACAATGAACGGTAGAGTATATTCTTACGGAAAATTTCCAACGCAACAGTTTCTTTTTATGCCATTATTTATATCCATGCGGTAAATGGAGAGATCAGATTAGTTTGTAGTCAAAAATTGTCTGTGGCTATTTTAATTTGGGTAGTGTTATTTATTCAGGTAAGGTTGAACCTGCGGGCACCACATTGCTTAGATCATAGATGTGACATATATAATAGAGGTCCGCGGTGTTGAAAAGAATCTTGTATTTAAAGGATTTGACACAAAAACGCTATAATTTTTTTATAACGCTAATATTATAGCGTATTTGCTTAGAGACTGCACATATCTTTACAAGCTGTGTTAGCATGAATACCGGAAATATATCTGTAACCATTCTTCTCTTTAGCTTTAATTTCAATTACCTTATCTAAGAATGTGGTTCTATATATTTTATACATTGTACCGTTGAGTAAATAGTAATTTATTATTTACTCAATGATTGTGTACAATATTTGACTTCTGGTTTTTATTAACCAGTTCTTTTTATAAAGAACATTTTAGATTTTTGAACTTTATTTAAGAGCACTGATTTCATTTTTAGTACGTATAGGTATAAGAAAGATTGAGGATTCTTGTTTTCAGATTTTTTTCTATTTCACCTTAGCACGTCTCTTGTATTAAAATCACTACAAACCGTTAATACGGTTTTTATAAATAAAATACTCCAATACAATTATAAATCCAATACATTTCTTTTATAAATCCAATCATTTGTTTCATAAACTTTATTTTATAGTCTGCTTAAAGCGTCTCCGATTTTATTTGAAACATTTTTATCTAGAATCACAATTTAACATATATACAGGCTGTTTTTTTTTTGACCATTTTCCGATCCATTTTCTCAAAAATTTTCCCAGTATTTTTTTAAATTTCTTGTATCGAAAGATCCTTTAATATTTAAGGGATTAAGCGAGTTTAAAAAAATTGCATATCATAGCATCAGAGTAATTTGACCTTGAAAAAATTTCTAAAGAAATTAGTACCATTCCTGAAACTGCTATAGAGCGCGACATTGCCACTTTTACAAACTATTCTATATATCTCAGGAACTATAAAAGATAGAATACTTAAATAAACTTTATTGTTTATTGCAAAAGCTCGTTCAATTTTATTCGAAACATTTTTTTGTAAACTTACAATTTAACTTATTTACAGAGTTTTTTTAACTTTGCGATCTATTTTCTCGAAAACGACGATTGTACTACATTACTCGGTTCGTATGAAAGTTAGAAAAAATAAAACTTGGAAAACAAGTGTAAGACTCAGGGACCTCAATTTGTGCAAAGCGAACACGGGGAAAAGTGACTCAGAAGCACGGGGAAAAAGTAAGTCAAAATCGGCTGCAGGCCGCGCTAAAGCGGACAGCAAAGCTGTCCGCGTCGTAATGGCACCACGGGATTAATGGGTAAGCGAATTCATACATAGACGAATTCACAAAGGTAAGGCAATTAGTCAAAAAGAGAGTCAAGAGCATTCGTTCGCTATGGCAAATCGGACAGCAGAGCTGTGCGCGCCGTAGGCAAATACTGGGAAAATAGTGAGTCAAGACCGGTCGTAGGGCGCGGCAAACCGGACAGCTATGCTGTCCGTGCCGTAGGCATATATGGGGACCGGGGAATTCATAGGTAGGCGATTTATAGGGTAGGAGATTTATAGGCTAGACTATAAATCTTAATAGACGAATTATAAGGTGACAGTCAACATTAAAAGATACAACTTTTGTTTTATGCAAGATAAAACAAAACATAGGACTCCAGTATATGAAAGATGGGGTGGCGATCACGTCCACGAATTTTTGCTCTTTTATCTATGTCAACCTTGAAATAAATAATTCTTTGTAGTGTCATACTGACGATAGATTACGCATGTTAATGGAACGTGAAGATTTTTCTGGTGCTGTACGTTTCATTTTGGATTGCCAAACATCTGCACAGACCTACAAGTATTTTACATGCGTTGCGCAGTTAAATACGCGTTTGAATGAAATTTTAGAAACCACTGAACAACAATTAGATCGGGTTTTAGCACAAGTAAATTTTTAGAAAACAACGAAAAATATTGTTATTTTTCGTAATTTTCTAGGTGTATAATTTTCGAAACGGATTTTTTCTGTGTTTCTATTGATTTATGAAATTGTTTTAGTTATACAATTGAAATAAAATAATACTATATTATTAATTGTTATCTCGTGGTTTATTTAAATACTGTATATTATTTGTCTCTCGGATGTATTATACTACTGACTTTTCACTGGTTTCGGGCCTTTCTCGTTATCAAACCTCAAATTTTGAAGTTTGCTATTTCCAGAAATATGGGCACAACCTGAAACCAGTCATAAAATATCCAAAGGACAAGTAATATACAATATTGTATAATATTTAATATCGTTTTACATTTCTTACTTAATTATAGACATGTTATGAATTTGATCCACATCGTTATTCCTCTCTTTATATGGCTTTTTCTCTTTTGGGCAAGACGCAAATCTCTGTTGATCATTTGCATATGTACTATGTAAGCGCTATCTATACGACTGCAATGGAAACATCACAAAAATACGCTAAATATAGTACCATATCACAACAACGAAAACGTAATTCTATTGTTGGAGACTTAAGCTCATCGGAAGACATATTAATAGATGGCGGGTCTGATGGTATCGGAACATCGAAACGATCCTACAAACAACTCTGTCAAGTAAAATTATATATTATATTTTCAATATTTAATTCATTTAATTCGTCTCTTGTTTTCAGTTCATTAATTCAGAAAACTTCATTCCTTGTTTAGTACATTTATGTCGAAATCTGTTCAAAATCGTACTGAGTTATTATAAATTAGTCAAATGGCATAAAGAACAAGATGAGGTATCAATACAGCAACATAGTCAAACCAATAATAGTACCGAATCTCGTGGTTTAGAAGAGTCTTTAAATAACCAGTACGTTAGGCAAAAATTGGACCACAATCTACTTAAAATTTGGCAGGTGAGCGATAAATTAGGTACTTTTATATGTTAAAACTCTAGTATTTTCGCATTTTATAATAATACAAAAATTTCAGGACGTTCAAAGTAAAGTAGCCGTTTTAGTTTCAAACGCTTCACTCTCCCAATGCCGTTTCGAACAATTTCTTCGCATTTTAGCTATCGTACGGCGTATGATAGCCGTCGGCGATGAGTTTAGTGCTAGTAATTCGACTACAAAAGTAATTCATGGTAATAGTAACAGCATGGAGTTGGAAGAAGCAGCGCGAGCACAAAGTTCTGCTTATTTTGTTGTATGTCATGCGCAACGTATGGAGGAATTGAAAGTATTGTTGGAGAATGAGGAGTGGGAGGCGTGTCCAGTTAAGGTGAAATAATAATCTTAATTTTTTCTTCGTTATCGATTTTTTTTTTCAAATCGTATGCTAGATCAATGCTCCAAATTAAAGGGGGTTTATCTCTCAGGTTATGGTTTTTAAGCAAAAAATTTTATAATTCGATATACTTTTTTTATTTTTTAGCCAAATTTTGGTATCGAACATCTCCATGAATTTCGTCCGCTACGCCGATATCTTCTCAAAGACATTGCCAATAAGCGACGTTTTAAACCGAAGCTAAACGAACAACATTCACGAACCATTAGATCTGAAATATCACCTAATGTATCATCACCAATTGATTTTGGTGAATCCGATAGTGGTACTTCGCGTACAACATCGACATCAGTATGTCGATATTTCGTACGTTATGCGGACGTATGTAGCGAATCGAAGACTATTGATGAAATACAAACAACGAATATGTCTACCCCTTTTGATGTTTTCGAGAAACATCAAGAAATCATAGGTATTAGTAGAAGTCGAGAAGAAACTGAAGCTGACATTATGTTCAAACGTGACGGTAAGCATTTTGAATTTGAGTGTATCGTATATATTAGATGCGAGAAATCTTAGAGCCACCAATAAATGTTGAAACATCGTGACGCAGTTATGGTACGGATTATTAATATGAATATTTTTATTTATGTCCGTTGCATGTGATGCTCCATAAAATTTTTGTTAAGAACATTTTCCTATTAACATTTTATTTGATTAATTCCTTATTCATCATTGTCAGGTTTATTTTCCATATTTTGTTTCTATAGTTACTAATAAAATGCTAAAACAATCTATATGTATTAAAATATCAACCTTTAGGAAATATGCTAACGATAATGGGATAATATATGCTAACGATGACGATGATTCGATTATGGTAGAACTTGTGTGGTTGAGATTCCTAAGAGAAATAAGTACTTCACTACATTTATATTTTCCAAATGCTAGAGGTATCAGACCAAAAATTGTCACTTAGCTAATATTCAATTTCTCGCTCTTCTCATTATGTTATTGATATTACGGTCAAATTTCTAAAAGAATTCCGCAGTTGGGAAAATTGTTAATGGCTTGGATTGACAATCAAATAAGTGAATAAGCTGGTGTTGTTATTCGAAACAAAGCTTTACATTTGTGTTTCTTTGATTTTAAATAAAGATGCCCGATTACCAGAGAAACTGAGAAAACGGTCTGCGAATTCAAGCAAGCAAAGTTTGACTTGAACACTTTAGTGTTGTTTTAATTTACGCAATGTAAAAGAAGTTCACTTCAGGCAGAATCTGACTACAGTTATTATATTCCACAATAAGTTTTCATGGAAAAAGTGTTTAATGAGGATGGTCGGGCGTATTTATAATCGAATTTAGGTAGGCACCTATATCACATAGGTACAAAGGGTTGTTCTCCTTACCGCAAAACTTTTAAACAAAAATCACCTTTTAGACATTAATCTATTCAAATTCTTACCTTCTTAAGTATGCAAGTATTATTTAGGTACTATTTATTTCTCAACAAAAATTACAATTCAAAACCATTAACGTCTTAAGTATGCAAGCTTTTCAGGTACTATTTTCTTGTCAATACAAATATTATTGAATATTGTTATACATATTCAACAATATTCTAATATATTATAACAAGATATATTTTTATTATACATATTGACGGATAAGTATGGTAAAATCTTAATTCATATATAAATTTGGAATTTTGATTGTTTTCCTGTAAGTTCTCATTTATGTTTTACGTACGTACATTTTAGTACACATATATTAAATTTTTGATTAATTTAAATCATAGTTAGTAATTTGTAACTCAATCTCCTTTATAGATATATTTTTTTAAATAATTTTATTTATAGATATATCAAACTGCTCATCATCCTCATCTTCGCCTGCAGTCAGCGATCATTTTGATGAGGACAATAACGACGATGACAATGACGAAGATGATGATGATGATGTCGAATTACAACGTGATTTCGTCGTCGAAGACGATGATGATGATCATGAAGCAGATAGTGCTTACATTATGTCACCAAAGAAAGCAGAGAAGTCTAATATTGCAAATGACAAAAACCTACAACAGATGGCACCGCCATTAACGAGTACAACTTTAGTTGTTTTAAGGCATATTGGTCGTTATTTGCAGATGGCACGTTTATTAAGGCCGATCGCAACACAGGTTGTTGATGGGATTAAAGAGTTGTACGATTACTATTTGTATGCAGTTCATGAGTTCTTTGCTAATGATTTGGTTAGTACTACTTGTTTTTGGGTATCGCATAAAATCGTAAATATTTTTGTCGATCAATTTTCAGGCTGTCTCTGGTGCGACTCTATACACGTCGCGTTTAAATGCAACTTTAAAACGCATACGCGACAGTATTATTCCTCAATTACCAACAGAAACAGCGCCTGATATGTCCTTTTCTTCTTCATCATTCTCTTACACTTCCACAACTTTATCAACAATCGGCGTAGCTCAACGTTCCTCTACCGTAGATCTTACGCGACATGATGAACTCCATGGTTTAGCTACTCGTCTTGTTGCGGTTGAAAGTGTAGTATTTCTTGCTGATAAATGCTATCGACGTATCGAAGATTATGTTTCTAAACATCTATTAGGTTCAGATGACTCTAATGAAACTAATTGTTCCAAGGATGATAATTGTAGTGATGGAGGCCAACTAACTAATGCAGATATTTTACACGAACAAATTGAAAGTAGCAAAGAGGGGACATCTTTTAGTCGGCTAAAGGCTTTACAACAATTCTATTCACAGGTGAGTTTTATTTTATCGCACTTTTATTTTCAGTGTTGGATGTACAAATATTATATGTTTTTTTGCTATATTTTGTTACACATATAATAATTGTAGGAATTACTATAAACTAGTTTTATTTTATGTATATATCGTATGGAGGTCAATCAATATTTGCAACAACAAAATAATAGAGCCATTTGTAACCAAAATTTTTATTAAAATTTAAAAATCTGATTAACCATTTTAACAAAATTTTTAAGTCTTAATTAGACATCGGACACTTTAAAAGCTCTTAAAATATATCCACCAAGTTGCATATTCATCATGGGATGTGTTCTATCCGGCAAGACTTGATAATCTCGAACAAAGTTTCCAGATAATTGTACATCTATCCAAATACCTTTCGTTTTCAAGTGCACGTAGAGATCCTGTAAAAGTTACATTCGTTTTTAATATCTCATTTTACTTCTATGGATTCTCAAATTTCGATTACCGATCCTGATATATAAAGCAGCATTATCAAACTCAATATAATCAAATTCAGCGTGTGCTTACCTGTAATGGTTCTTTTATAGTATTAAAAACTACCAATGGTCGTGATTTTCTTAGGAATGGTGCAAAAGCATCTACTATTGTTTGTGGATGTTCCTTTGATACAATGACTAATGAATCAATGCCAGAGTTTAAAATTGTGCACCCTGCTTCATTATCTAATTGCCATTTGGGTTGTTTTAATCCGATATTTGCTGACTAGTATTGGAAAAAATAAATAGAATATAAAAAATATAAAACTGAATAGCCTTAAATTAAGTAAGATATTTGGCTATATTGCATTAACTTGGCTTTCTTATATTTTTTTGACATATCTATTCAGTAACCCTGATAAGTATCCTATTTCAAAAAGAGCTGGAACAACTTTTAGAACTTCTAATATAAAACCATTGTGACTATATGATAAAGAAATTTATTACTAAGAACTAATCTACTAACTTGACTTGACTCCAGATTATTTTCAATTTTTCGTTTTTTCGGATCTGGTGGCGCTTCATCTATATTATTGTCTGGTTCTGATTCCAGTTGAGTTAATTCTGTTAATATATTATTGCAAATGTTAGCATGCACAATCTTAGTATCTTCTCGATCTATATTTTCAATTTCATTTTCAGTATGTTTTAATTTACATGGATTATTTTGATAATAACATCTCAATACAGAATAGATATTGACATTTATACAACGTTCGAATTGTTCTTGTGGAAATTGCATTGCCTAAAAAATAATAGTTAAAAATAACTATAATTATATTATTGATACTTCGGATAAACTGTACTACTTATTTTGTGACTAGCGTCAGTCATTGTCCTTTTTGTTTTATAATAAGGGGCGCATTCACAAAACCGACCACAAAGTAAGTAGTATAGTCTCAATAATATGTTTCGGGCACGTGTCAATAATTTTAGTGTATAAAACTTACTAATACAGCTGCTTTTTGACACTCATTTCCTGGATGTGCATGTATGAGTCTTGCTCGCGTTTTGGCGCCCATACGTTCTAATATTGTCGCTGATATTAAACCAGATGTACCACTATCATATAACATGTAATCACCTTCAGATTGTACATTCGCATAAGTCACTAGTTGCGACACATCTTCAATACGCATGCCCAACGTTTTAGATGGATCTTGCCGATAGAACATCTATAATTTAAAATTGTATACAATATAAAATGATAAAACACATGTACGTGGAGTAAACAAACATAAAAAGGCTCGTACCTTTATTTCATACTTGCGTACACGTGTGGCGTATTCTACACATTCATTTCAAAGAAACGTTTGAAACACAAGTTTAAATATAAACTTATAATATTTCAGATTACTTACTTGTGCTAAAATGCGAATACTAGGTTTCCGCAGTATAACAAAATCAAAATATTTCTTCTCTTTCTTTTTCAAATACTTCTCCTGGCTATAACCGGTTTTCTTAGTGAATGTCTTTGAATTCTGCATCAATTTGTCGAGCATTTCAGTTCCGCTTGCTAATTGCTCATCCCTAAGTCGACTCAATTCGGTAGTTGTTAAGGTCTGAGACGTATTGTCGCTATTTAAATCTCTATTGTCAACACCACTAGTACTGTCTGTTGTTAAATCCTTAAAAAATATTTAATTCAGTAAAATTGTGAATTAATGCGAACTCAATTACTTTAATAGCATCTGCTGGTATTTCTTTCTTTTCTAATGTATATAATCGATTAGAACCATCTTTTAGCTTCATTTGAAAAGTTTCTGAGAACCTTTCGTCCAGTGCGTTATTTAGCTCAATAATCATATTTCCTAAATTTATGGTCCCATTTTGTTTCAGTTTGTGCAGTTTCGTGTAGCTTTGTCTCTGTACAATGATGTAATCGCCAGTTTTCATACGATCTTCAAGATTTTGTAACATTTTTTTAAAGCATTATTGTCTTAATCGTGGTGCAGCTTTATGTTTACGTCTTTTATAGGTTAACTCTGAAAACATATGGCTGAATGTTCTATTTTTATGTCGAATAATTTTTTCTCTATTTATTTATCAGCATTGCCTTTTAAAATTTTTGTTCAATCTCTATTGTAAAAACAATATCAAGGGGGTGATTCTAGAAAAAAAATGTTACTCTTATTGATTTCTACAGAAACAAAAGGCAAGATTAATAATCATTTGAAAAACAAGTATTATTTCTTCTCTAAATCACATTTACGAATCATAGTTATATGCTGCGCTTGAAATGAAATTTGTTGGTTTAATGTAAATAAGGAGGTTTATGTAAGAATAGCAATCTATTTTTTATCTATTTTATAGACAATAGCCTGCGCTACGGATTTACGACGTCCAATCTATATGTGTGTAGCTGCACAAGCTTTAGATTTGCGTCAAATTTTGATTGCCATGTCCAAAATCAATTGGGAAATCAAGGAAGTCATGTCTCAACATAATAATTATATTGATGTTGTACTAAAGGTATAGAATTTTTGTTTTCATTATTTATTATTATTTTAGTACTTATTTGATTTTCTCATTTCTGTTATGTTATATGATTTTCTAATTTCATATGCTTTTATTTCGTTCCACCTAATGCAAACAGAAGTATTATTTTTGCAGGAAATAGAAATTTTTACTTTACGTCTTGAGCAGATAGATACAAATCGTGTACATGTTCCCTTTCAAGTAATTGAATGTCTTTGGGAGAATATAGCTCATCTCATCACTCATACGCTCGTTCAAGGGTGAGTATTATTTTTATTATATACATTTTTAACGTTTGTTCTATGTAAGATATATTTATAACACGTTCAAAAAGTAATACACTGTATACATAGATTTTAGAATTATTATTATATAATCTCAAAACTAAATAGTTTTATAAATCTTTTTTAAAGCTTTTCGGAAGCAAAGAAATGCTCTAACGCTGGACGAGCCCTCATGCAACTTGATTTCGCCCAATTCCTAACGAAATACGAAAAATTTATGGCTTCTAGTTTTATACCAATAACCAATCAGGTTTCTTTCATATCACATAATCCTCGAGGAGGGGTTCGTCATTCGTCCTTATCGTCCATCAGCTTCCATAACTCCAATCTAAGTTCTCTAAATACAGCAAACATTGCTAGTAGCAATGCAACACCATCTATTTTAAATTCTTCGTACGATATAGATGGAAGCAATATTTCCTCGAGTGGCGGCGTTATCACACCCCGTAAATCATCTGTTGTGATGCCACATCGAGACTACGTCGAGAATTATGTGAAGGCATTCTATTTACCAGAAAATGAGTTGGAAAAATGGATTCAAGGGCATACGGTATGTTCTCACGTTTAGGATTTATTATTGATATGAGTGTTTATGCATTAAAATTTGTTTCAAGTTCTGTGGATTGTGACCCTGATATCAAAACACAGCCCCGCCTGCTCAAAATATTGCTTTATTACTTCTTAATTGTTTGTTATATAATTTTATCTATAGTTTATAGTTACGCCTTTTATGGTATACGAGAATTGCAAATAGCAAAACCCTATACATATTATGCTGCATTAATTTTAAATTTCTAAAAGTTTAAATTCACTGTGAATTGTAATTTCTGACTATATTATCACATTAATTCTGTTCTAGGAATATTCGACAAAGCATATGTTTGGTCTTGTTAATTGTGTTTGCCAAAATAATAAAAAATTGCGACAAAAACTTTTGCAAGTGATCGAAGAAGTTGAAAAACAGAGCTTTATTAGATAGTATAATAATATTCCAATGATTTTAATTTTCTATTTAATTTATTTTTCTTGTATTATTTAAATATGTGTATAAAATATAAAGGAGATATTGAATTTACATTAAAACAAGTTAAATTGCATTAAAGTTTTATATGTATTTAATGCATAAATTATTAATATATATTGTATAAAAGACACCTTATACCTTTAGAATCAATAAATAAATAAATATTTCGTATAAAAATTGTTTTTTTTTTCTAATCAAAGAATTTTATAAGATATAGAAGAATAAGGAATTTAAAGGTACAAATACATAAGAAAGTATGTTATATAGTTAATAATCACTATATAAAAGGATACGCCCGAGATGTAAGCACCCACTAAGAGGGGATTTTTCGAAATTCGACCTCAAAGAGGGTTGAAGTTTTAGGCTATTTCGAAAACGGTTAAACGTAGAAGCTTGAAATTCGGCTGAAGACTGTTTGTTGAAATCTATTGGACACTTGTAAGAAGAAATTTTTATTTTCTTCTTAAAAATCTTTATTTTCTAGTTTTGGAAGGGTTAAAAACTGGGGTGGAAAGTATATGACAAAAATTAAAATTACCGTATCTCAGAAACCAATTAGCTTAGGAAGCTGCTAGTTGGCAAGAATATTCTTAAAATCTATTAGAATGTGAGGCATGAAATTTTGATTTTCAGCTCTTGGAAGTGGTAAAAGCGGGGTCGTATTGTGCAAATATTAAAATAATCGTATTTCAGAAACCAATTAACCTAGACAGTTGCAATTTGGCAGAAATATTTTTGCGGACAATAGAGTACATCAACTTCTACACCGTTCAACCGATCGCCATGAAAAATGTTATACATGACCGCGGTAATGCGCTGTCCGCGCCGTAAGCGCGGCCTGAGGCCTCGCCAATTCAGACAACAGACCTTGACACGGCCGCAATGTGGGCACAAGAGTTGTTGATATCTACAATATCGCTAGTGCAGCTGCGACGGGACTTGCTAGTTAATTATAAAAATGTTATAAATATACAGAACTAGCCCTCGGAATAAAAAGAAATAAACTTATTTGGCAACATTGTAGGCTAGGAGTGTCTAGATAACAATATGCTTTCCAGGTTTGTCAGCTTTGACGTTTGAAATCTGTTTTAGTAAATACATGTTTAAGAGTCTAAACGCAAGTAGACGTAACAACGAGTTTACCATTTAGTGTAGGACTTAAAAATGGGATGTGATGGAGGCACAATACCAAGGAGAGACGAACTTGTAAGAACAAAACAAAAACCAGAAAAAGTAGGTTTAAAAAGATTGTACTACTTTATGAACTAATTGCTAGATAAGATTTCACATATCATTGGTTCCGAATAACTAAAGTATTTTTTATCTTACAGAAAGACAAAGATTCTGAATTGGCATTTCAGTGGAAATGCTGTGCTATAACTCAACAAAAATTACAAGAACCAATTGTGGTTTGCGGATTAGGCCAATTGTATAGTAAAGTTGATGTAATAGAAGCACTCCTAAATAAGGAAATGCTACCGGAATCAGCGAAGCACATTAGAAGTCTTAAGGATGTTAAAAATTTAAATCTCACGCCAAATCCAGAATACAAAGGTGAACAAGAAAAGAAAGGTGGTGCTGCAGAAACTACAACTGCTCCATACATATGCCCGGTGATTGGCCTCGAAATGTCGGGAAAATTTAAATTTGTCGCTTTATGGGATTGTGGATGTGTATTTTCAGAAAGAGCACTTAAAGAAATACCTACCAAAACGTGCCACAAAGTAAATATATTTTCTTTATTATCAAGGAAGAGAAAAAATATTTTTGTCCACACATCTTATTGTCCTTTTTAAATTTTTTGTGCCGTTTCGATTTGAAATGAATTGTTTTAGTGGCATTTAGCTCAAACTCTCATCAATTGCAGAGTCAATATGGTCCGATAGTTCAATAAATAACAAGCCTAAAGTTATTTATTTAAAACCACAAATCTAAAGTTAATTATTTTAACATAATTTCATTAAAGATTGAAGTTACTGAAAAATTGTTACTTAATATTTATTTAATACTTTTTAGTGCCAGGCATCGTTTAATGAAGACGATATTATAATTATTAATCCAAAACATGAGGATTTAGAAAAAATGAAGAATCTCCTAGAACTGAGATTGGCAAAACCTAAAAAGAACAAAGATAAAAAGATCAAAATAAAAACTGAAGAAGGCGACACGCACTTGGTAAGTTTAGTGTTATGTTCGAAGAATTCGTCATTGTAATTTTGACTGTTTCCAGGCTACTGTTATGTTCTCTTTATCCCCTTCACATTTCCTTTTTATTCGTGATTGTCTACGTCTGGGGCTTGTATTACCTAGACTCTAGAGAGACAACGGACTTCGCCAAAGAGTTC
>WYDF02232200.1:0-21002 GCA_009867245.2 Adranes taylori
TATATACGTAATACATAGATTTAAGATTTATGTAAAGTTCCTAGCAGTTTCCTATATATATATATATATAGAAAGTTTGTTTTTAATATTTATATTAGTCATATTGAAAGCTTTGCGATAAACTAAAGTGGCGTTCTGATAAACTAAAGTGGGTTCGGTGACCAGCGTACTGGTTAACGCGAAGGTAAAGCGTTTAGCTATCAACAATCGAATTAAAGTCTCGTGTGTACACTGCAAGCTTCAACATCTTGTTATTATTTATTATTTTTAACGCTGCTTGAAAATAAAACGTTTTTGAATCGATTTGCTTAGCCCTCCGATATTATAAATGCACTAATTCACACTTTGCTAACATGTTTAAATGTATTTATAATTAGACTATATTGTTTCTACAACCCTAAGAGATATTTCGTAACCTCTTGTAGGCGCATATACAATTACCTTATGAAATTATCTCACATGTATTTTCTTAAAAGTGGGGCGATGAATTATAAGGTGGAAAGAATTTGACCTATTTCCTAGCGCAATTTCACACAATAAAATTATTGCATACAATAGTAATAAAGCTTTAAATAATAATTGTAGCTATAAGCGGAAACCGGTCCTGAAAAATAAATTTTAAACAAGAAAGTAAGCTTTGAATGTATTTAAAATATTTAATTAAAATATTTTGATCTCTTATTCCCTATTTAGGTAAAGCTTTGATACTTAAATTTCACTTTAGTGTTCGTCGTGGACCATAAATACAAAATAATACGCATTGTCATTTCTAGGAGAGGATTTAGTTCGGACAATAAAACTTGCGAAAAATTAAAAAAGGACTACGTTCGCAGTGCGTTCAAGTTTTTCGCGCTGTTTGATCATATCAAAGGTCGCGACAGCTTGGAATCGGCTTATCCACTCGATCTAACTCTGTGTTTGACAGCACCCTAGTAGATTTTGAAGCAGATAGTGATTTTACTATACTATTGTAATAATTGGTTTCACGGTCGGAAAGAAAATTGTAAGAATTATTTTAGTGCACCGTCGAAATCTCGTCAAACCTGATAATATCAAAGACATAGAAAATTTCTGTATGCATATTTGAACTGTTAAAATAAATTGTAGGGCAGCATTTAATCGTTCCACTCATATTTGTAAGTTCTAGAAGTCAATCAAATTTATCTCTTCTGCTGCTGCTACATATTTTTATGGCGCTACATCAAGTTCTACACCTTTCTACAGAGCGCTATGAAAATTTATATACATATGTATTTGAGTACGAAGAATATTTTTCTACTATCCACTTTGTTGCAACTCGCCACTAGATGGCGTTGCAGTACGTGGCCGCGGCAATCAGGACATGTCGCTGGCCGCGTCAACTAGACCATACCGCTGGCCGCGGCTATTAGACTACATCGCTGGCCGCGGCAACTAGACCATGTCGCTGGCCGCGACAAAGCCGCGCCTATTAGGACACATCGCTAGCCGCGGCAATTAGGCCATGTCGCTGGTCGCGGCAATTAGGCCTGCCGCTGGTCGCGCCAATGTAGACAGGGCTGTCGGCAAAGATGAAGACCAGGTGGGGGCAAAACAGCTTTTGCCAGGTCGGCTAGCCTAATATAGAAATAGACGCAAGAATAGAAAAATTCTGCCACTTGCTTGGTACTTGAGAGAAACATAAATACGGAACAAAACAAATCCTTGGCAAGTGGCCAACGATTTATAATTGATATAGTCTCCTCGCCAAGCTTTCTATGTGACATTAGATTCATTTGAATATATTATTTTAACGTTTTAATTTTAAGTTTTATATTATTTCAATAAAAGTAAATAGTAAAAACGTTTTGGTTAAGAAAATATATTACATTTCATATAAATTATGTGTATGCCATAAAATTAATTGTTCCAAGTACAAATTTCTAGTTTAGACTATTTACTCTACCTTTTATTAGTAGCTTAGAAATCAATCAATGTTCGGTTAATATTTATCTGAAATAATGTGATTTTTTATATTTTCTTATATAATTTAAAAATAAAAGCACAATACTTATTAATAAATGACTTATTTATTTTAGAGCAATATAATCACTTAAAATATATTAATGAGTTTAGCGACTTAACTGATTTTAGTAGTGAGATTGTAATCTGATCTATGAAATTTGGCAAATAAATTATGAAACAATTTTTTACAAAAGAACAAGTTATCGACATGTTTTGGAAATATTTTTATTCGTATATCACAAAATCTTTGCTAAATAGTGAGAAAATAAACATCTACAGAATATGGGACATTGTATATAGTGAGGCATCTAGTTATGCAGGAAAGAAATATCATTATCGATCTAAATGAAAATGGATCGAATCGAAGTAATATAATTAGTAATTTAACAAATAGAATGAAGTCTTCAACCAGAGCTACGTCTAATTGCCAGACATTAATTGATCATTTTTTAGTGAACTGTGATTTGAAAAACGATGCTGTAAATGATACTTATCGGACCATACTTAACAAAATTAGACGTTGTAGAAAAACTACTAACTGGAACATATCTTTTTTAGTTTTGGATCTATCCGTCTGTTCTCTACTAGTTTCCTCTCTTGTTTATTTTCTGAATGGAAATAATTCATTAAAATCTTTCATAAATATGTTGACCAAATTAAAAAAAAAAGATCACTAATGGAACTGTTAGTGATATTTTGTAAAAGACTAAAAAAGATATCTTTCTTACGGGATATTTTGGTTAGATAAAAAACATTACAAACAGTTCCGTATACAATAATCTTTTCGATAAGATGTACAGAAATCCAAAACGCAAAGGATTAAAGAAAGGAAGTTTAATAGGGAATGCTGAAAAATAATCAATCGGTAGAAAGCCGAGAAACTGAAATAAATGCTGTTACATATCATAAAAAAGAATTAGTCACTACATTTAAAGATCGTTATAAAATTATTTATGAAAAACGATGAGAACCAGAAACTGTATTACATATTAAAATACGAGAACGAAGACCTGTGTAGAGAAATGAAGGCGAAACAATTATATAGTAATACTGCACCAAAAGGATAATGGTGTACTAGGGAACATAATGTTACAATTATAGTCAAATATATACGTAATGCATAATGATTACCAATCCTTCAAAGAAGGAATTTACAGTTCTCAAAAATAATAGAAATGTTACTACAATAAACGGGTAGATAATACGCACGTGTAGATAATAACAAACTTTTAACAAATACACATGCAGGATTTAGAAAAAAACAATAAATGCTATTCAGGAAGTATTAAATGTAATTGTAGACGGTATAAAAGATAAAAAACTAGTTTATTTGTAAAGTTGCAAAATATTGCCGGCACAGAGAAAGGAAAGGAGTGGTTAAGGTCATACTTAACAAATAGACCATACAGAGTAATTACTAAAAACCTGACATTTTTTTTTAAAGTTGTCTAACTACTATATTTTTTTATTTTATAAAAAAATGTCGCTAATTCTTACTTATTCATGTCGATAACTAATCTGAATATAACTATATACAAAATTTACAAAGATCTTTAAACTTAATCTATTGCTTCTTCTGGAATTATGAATTCTATGCAAGCGCCTGCCATTTTGGTGCCAAAATGTCCAGCCCAAAATTGAATATCACTACCGTCATGTTCGAATATTATTGTGTTGATATTATTTGGGTATTCTTTTATCAAAATTTCAATCTGTAATTAACAAATAATTCTACAATTATACTTCTGGATTAACAGCGAAAGTCCTACGAAACTCCACTTTAAACTAATGGATGAATTATAAACTAATTATCTTGTTATTAGCATCCCGTTATGTTAATTTTAAATAAATTAAATTTATGCGTTTAGCAGATATTGGCGTATTATGATAAATAAAACTTTATTATATAACTATGAATACGCCAATATCAAATAACACACAGATTACTTAAAAATTGGTAAACGTCTTAAGTAGGCCAACACAATTTCAACGAAATTATTTATAACAACTCCCGAAAGAAATCCAAGTAATTGAATTAATATGGGAATATTCATAGCAACAAAATTACAACTTGAAGCTATTGAAGTTATATGAAGTATCTCAACATAACCTGCTGAATAGAAAGAAAAAAAAACGAATCAAATACAAAAGTATCAGTAACTAAGATGAGAAGAGCATAGAGCACTATGAAACTAGGATGCTAGGAGTCACACTAAGAGATAAAATGAGGAATAATCGGATTCAAAACAAACAAGGCTAAAATTGAACTGGACAAGGGGCAGATATAGTTAAATTAAAATAATGATAATTGGATCATATATAATGGAGGCTACACAGGGATCGATCACTAGTAAAATAAACCAACAACATAAAGAGCATCGCAGGATATAGTTGACAAGAAGCAGCAATCGATCGAAGAAATTTGCAAGATTTCTACAGCCAATATGGGAAATAAAATTGCTACAAAGGAAAAAAATGATAGTCTAGGCGATAGAAGTAAACCTTGTTGATATTACAAAAATCTGTACATACCTTTGTCCAACCAGGATTCATAAACTGTTCAACTCGATATTCTCTTCTGTAAGTCACGACATCATGTGATTTATTGTCTCCTTTATTATTATTACTGATCAATAAACAATATAATTTATAAATGCTTGCACAATCAAAACGTCCATTTACCCATTCACTAACTTTTATCACAGGTTTGATTTCATTCAACACTTTCTGTTGTAAATTACTAAGTGCAATCTTTTGGTTTTTATCGCAACTTTGATATGATGTTGCAAAACAACTCGTTCTACCATTAAATTCTTTTACTCCTACAGGCAATGGTTCGCATCCCTTAGGTGGATCTTCTATAATAAATCTATCACCTATGTAATTTAAAGCAAAATACTAAGTTAGTTATTAATTTAAATTTATTTATTTACTGAATATTAACCCAAAGAAGTTAACACATTTTCCTACTTCATTGTAGGACTATTTCACACTATAATGATAAAAATTATTTAAGAAAAAAAGTACGACAGAATCAAAAGTTTGGGGGCATAACCCAGGATTGAAATCTGAATTGTGCCAGTCTCTCAGGTAAGGATTAATTGTGTGGATGAATTAGATATGATTACAGAATTTAGGAAATCGGAGTACACTTCGATTGGCTAACCCCAACCGAATATTTACTCGTTCTCACAAATGCATTACGAATTCAAGATATCTTAAATATGGAATATTATATAAGTGGTCATCATATGCTATAGAAAACAGCCAAATCCCACATGTAGAAATCTACCCTAGCGAGTACCATAATCACTAGGAGAAAAAACATTATACATACGTTATTAAGTACGAGTAAATAATGGAAAAATACAGTAAAATTCAAAGTAATGAAATCTATAAGAGCCTTGCAGAACGATGCAAACACATGCTCAATAGTATATAGATATAACATAATCACTAACATTGACCAGGTAAAATTAATTGGTTGGTGATTTAATTAATTGCACCTGAATTAAAAAAAATCAACAACTGCTAATTATCTGACAAATTTATATTGTACCTCCATTACGAACAATGTTCCAATGTTTAAATCCTTTCTCACCATTCCCATTACGGATTAAATTTGAATTAAACAAATCTGTGCATAAGATTGCATAATATAATTGCCAAGAAGTAAATCGCGGAAGTTTTCTAGTTTTAAAAGTATGTTTATATTTCATGAACCAAAACTGTTGAGATTTTATAATTCGATTCCAGTTTTTACACACGCTTGCACACTTTAATACATCCTTTGAATCAACAAAGCTTAATATTATTGTCATTATTTCTTCTGGTAGAAAAAAATCTTTTAGTACAAAACCATTTGCAGAATTTTGTTCCTGCTCTTCTGCGATGTTGTTCATATCAAAATAACCATCTGTTGTACCCTCCATGGCTGTGTTCCCGGTAAGGCTAAAATACAAACCCATTAGTATGATTTTAGGTCTGTGGTATGCAGTATGAAAGTGACATTAGATGTCATAATAAAAATCAGCTGATCGCACAAACAAATTGACGTTGCCAATAATTTGTATGACATGTTTTATGATTCAGTTCAGCTGGGTTATTCTAATTCAAACATCGATCGAAACCGCCGTATTAAACCAAAGTTTTGACATTTTAGTATCAGCTGTATGACGTCAATACTTTTCAACTAATGTCCAACCCATGTTATAAATTCACATTAGTTATATGCAGGCCATTGTTGCCGTTTACCAATTATGAAATATTCCCCATATTTGAGATAAAATAGGAGCAAAGATTTTATAGAACATAAAAGCATTTATTTGCATGAACTAGATTTTTCATTATTATTTATACTGAAACTAGGCAAACCAACAATTTATTAATATAAAAAATAAACAATATTCGAAAAGTTTTGATAGGAAATCAAGAATTATCTATAAAAAGGTTACTCCGATATATAAATTGCCTATAAAAAGGTTACTATAGAACATGTTGATGTGCTTTCCAAGTCTAAAGACGATTCCGATGATGAAGCTCCGAGTTGAATTATAAAAGGCTCCAGGTCATCTTGCATCGCATCAGCATTCCACATGTCTCTTTCTACCATAAGAATATGTTGATGCAGTTCTTCCAGTTCTCGAGGAGTATGCCTCTTTTATCAGGCGTTCCCTGTCTTTAGATTTAAATGTGACATCATTCCTCGCAATACTGCTGCAGTCACACTTGGTGATTTGTTGAAATACTTGAACGCGTTGAGTATCATCAATTTCTCGCTTGAAGAAAGATGTTCACCTTGCCAACGATTCTTAACATCTGCCATTATTCCAAAATGTACTCCTCAATTCAAAACTTCAGACAGTCAAATTGTAGCAACACGCAATAACGATGAATAACTTAATAACAGGAACAAAACAGGATAAAACAGAAACAAGTACAGGACGAAAACTTGTTAATTTTTGTTGATAATGCGACACATTGACATAAACGTTAGTTACAATAAAACAACTGTCAGTACCTTCTGAGGAAAAAGTTGCTACATTACATTAGTGAGTGAGATATGGCTACACCCTAAAAGTGCAAGCCACTCTACACAATAATACTTGGTGACTAAACTATGCTAACTACTCGGGTCGATCGGGCATCACGATGAACGTAGGTCAAAAGTGTTCTAGACAGACGGACAGACAGACGGACAAAGATAGATGTTTATATAAAAGTATAATTCCTTCACTATGATAGGTTTCATTTGTACTTCTCTTTAATGTAGTATATAGTTCTCTTTAATGTAGTCTCTTTAATATGTTTCATTTGTACACCCTCTTCTTCGCTTTTATTTTTAGTGCGTCTATGTGTTGCGTATCGCGTATCTAATGTAGCATTTTTTTATCCTACATACTTCAGTCTTCTTTTTCCAATTTCAGTACATGGTGTACCCAGTGTGGTGTTTTTTGTTCCTATGGTTTCATATCTGTAAATTCAAATGAATACAGTAAATTCAAATTGCGTTGTTAGGTATATACTATTGCAACAATTACTGTTCGAAGCTGAGATTCTTGTCTTCTTCGTCTTACAAGTAGTGCTTTAGTCGACTCGCTAAGGGTAGCCACGCAAAATTCTGTCGCATTAGGCTAGAAGCACGATTGCAACATTTTTCGCTCGCTTGACTGCCGCGTCATGACCAATTAAATAGAATTAATCGGTTGTACTTAGCCTAGGTTTATACGCATTTGGGGAGAAGATTGGAGGCTTGGATCCGCTAGTAAGTGTTAAACGCATACACTACCTGTTATATTAATCGCAACTACAGTATATTTGTAATTTTTTAATATATCGTAACGATTAAGTGGTAATATTTCATTTATTTTATGCTCGTTTCAAAGTATTAAACCTTCCTGTTTTTGCTTCACGCACATTTTTTGGTCGAGCAAAAATAATAGTAAATCATAATAAATCCTAAATAAAATAATTTACTTTTATAAAAGACAGTGTAGGATTGTAATGAAACGATCCCAGAGTGATCCCAGGTGAGTCGGGAATAAGGTCGGTGTTACATGCTAACTATCATTCAAAAGCAATTATGTATATGCGTTCTCAAAAAGTTAAAAATGTCTCTCTAATCTATTAGATATTTGTATTAACTGCATTAACCAGGTAATACGTTTCACTAATTACACCGACTCAAATGTTCGAACATCGATATTATTATTGACCTTGCTAGAAATTGTAACAAACACTCTACAGTAGCTGTATTCATTTTTATCAAATGCAGGTTTTCGAGAAATTGAAATTTAGATTATCTCCGTGCAGTTCAGAATTGGCCAACAGAGATATTTATATCTGATGCCAACTTCAGTTAACCGAATGGATCTTTAGAATTTTCCGTATTTTTATTTGATTTACTAGTCATATGCCTTGTGTTGTGATTTGTTTAAATTAAACTGTAGTGTTAGATTCAATCTATTCGTAAAACGTAATTACTCATTGACTAATATCTAAAAAACCAATATAGTACCTTTTGTGATGTAGTGGTAGTAAAATGGATGTCCTAAACTTAATACATAGTATACATGATCGATTTGGGACTTTATTTGCATCTGTTTGGTTAAGGAATGAAAATACAATATACGTAAATCAGGTACAATGATTTAATTTATTATTTAAATAAGCATTTAATGTATGTAATTTTTTAGCCTTTTTACCTGGTAATTGCATTTATCTTAGTATGTATCATTGTTCCTGTAATACTTTTATCAAAGAAATGGCACAAGAGAGGTAAGGTTTTATATTTTAATTCAAAATATAAGTTCACATTTGTTAAGCAATATGATTTGTTTTTTGTCATTGAACTACTTAAACTACAAAGAGACTAGCGAAATTTACCTATATAACAAAAGTATTATCATATAATGCTTGACAGCTTGCTAATTTTACATATATTTGTTATACCGTTTACTTCTTATTCTTTATAATAGTCTTATTTTCACAAAATACTCGATTTCCGTTCTTAATTTAAAAATAGACCTATTAAAAAACTTGACGTAGCCGTTCCGTTGCAGTTTCGTTCGCAGTTTGGTTTATGTTCCCAGTTTGGTTTACGTTCCCAGTCGGTTTTTACATTCCCAGTTCGCGCATTGTAAATGTATAAACTTGTAGTTGGTCGTTAGCGTCGTTGGTAGATATAAATTTTCAAGCCTGAATATTATCCGATTTCCGCGTTTTTGTTTGCTTAAAAAATATGGAAAATGTAGAATATTTTAAATATTTAGGTATTGCAGGACTTATTTTATTCTTTACTTGGCATTTAGCGAAAGAAACAACGTGTACGTAGATTTAAAAACAAATCTAAGAATAGGCGCCGCACCTGTCTATTAAAAAAAATGAAAGCGTTAGATTTAGATATGCCACAATTCTTCACAAGAATGAACATACCTGTTTTTGAGTTTCAACTTTTTTTATTTGTTAGGTATCTATCACAAGGAACAAGTATGCAAGCAGTAGCCTGGAATTTTTATTTGGGTCTGACAATTTACAAAATCATTTTATAAACAATTCAATTATTAGGATTATTTAATTACATGATTCATTATTTCGATCTGTACTAATCGTTATTATATATTATCTACTTACCAATTAAACGAAATATTATTTTCAAAACAAGTACCACGTGACAATTTACACCTCTGGGGTGTGTTCAGGTTTATGGAGCGTGGCAAGACACAGTTTTACCTGTGACGTCATAGTTTGATCTTATAAATGCGAACGGCTTGAATGAGTGATGGTGCGTAATATGTATTATTTCCAAATGCTATCAAAAGTGTTAGGTTAAAATTATCTAAATGGATTTCTTCGGGAAAGTTCTTCTAGCGATGAAGAGCCCCTTGATCGACAAAATAGAAGAATTCCGCCACGAGTACAAAGTTTTTTAGAAATCGGAATTACACATTTTACAAACAGAGAATTCCAGACAAATTTTCGAATAACAAGAGAAGCATACAATAATTTATTAGTAAGACTATGGCCTTACTTAAGTAGAAAGAAAGGATCTGTAGGAAATTTTCAAATACCAATTGAACGACAGCTTTTATCTGTTTCATGGCTATTAGCGTCAACTGGTAGTTATAGGTAGTATACTAAATGCCTTTTTTTATAAAACATTCACCTAAAGTTACACTTACTTTTATTGTAGATCTGTGGGAAATCGTTTTATTATGGGAAATTCGTCTCTCTTTGTATGTTTCTCTAGAGTAGTGAGTGCTCTGAATAATATCTCTGTAGATATAATTAAATGGCCCTCGCCTGAAGAAAGGATTGAAAAAAAGCAATTCAATCACATAGGCAATTTGCCAGGCGTTATAGGAGCTATTGGTGGCACATACGTACATATAAAGACACCTAAGAACAATCCACAAGTGTACGTTAATAGAAAATGTTTTCATGGAATTACCTTGCAAAGTATCTGCACCACCAAATTTAAAATTTGTTGATTGCTACACAGGATATCCAATCTCCGTTTCTGACTTGCGCTTATTTAGAAATTCGGATATTTTTTATAAATTTATTCATTACAACGAACGATATTTTGAAGAAGACGAATACATAATTGGCGACAAAGCTTATCCTATTTATAAATGGTGCACCTCTAGTAATTTTTCTACAACATTTATAAATTTATCAATCCCATCAGGGACTTTTACTAAAGCTGCTGAGAGTGTATTCATTGTTTTGTCAAATCGTTCAAGCCGTTTTTTTGTCATTGTTTCTTTTCATCAGCTTGCATTATTTGAAGCAATAATAGGATTAACATTCCCAAAAATTAAATCCATTGCTTCATGATAATCAAATTTGATATTTTGTGCACCAGACCTTTTCATGCTATCCCTTTTTTGCAAGTATTTTTGTTTTAAATATTTAGATTTATTTTTGTATTGGTCTGCTGTGTGTCCAAGTAATTTTTTACTTATTTCTTTCCATACCTATCATTTTTAAGTGTAGTACTTTTAAATTTATTTTCATACTCTTTGTATAAATTCATTAAGGACAAAATATCATTGCGTTCCCATAAGTGTCTTGTCTCTTCATTCACAGTATTTGTTTGTAAAGTAGTACAATCTGTGGCATTCCCATTATCTTTAGCTGAATTTGCTTGAAAGCAATATATTAACTCTCCATCTAAACATATTGAAGTAGTGTTTTAACGTGTTGAAAGATAAAACAGAATGTAAAAATAGCAGGCACATTAGTAATCTTTATTATTAATACATATCGGGTTTTCGTTGCAATAATATTGCTCCTTCCTCGTTGCAGATAATCGAGTTATTTTCATCTGTTACCTGATCAACATCTGTCATGGAATGATCTTTAGGCATTGTTAAAAAACTATATTTTTTTCACAAAATAAAATAAGCGGTTATGAAATTATAAATTTACTATGAGGTTTTACATTTTGTGTCATGTACACATGCGGGAGGTTTTTCGTCTTTCATTTAACTAGGACGTAAAATGTTTACCCAGGATGCATCCAAGAGAAAAAATTGAACGTTGACATGAGGTGTAAATATGACCGAGATGTAAATATGAACGAATACGATGCACTCGGATTGCACTCTAGACACAAATCTGACCGCACCCCTACTATTGATTAGATTACCAACTGCACGAACGACGGACGATAAAAGTTAAAACTTGGTCAACTCGAACAACTATACTTAATGCGAACTGGCAACGGGAACGTATTTTATAAATGATTCCATTAATTATCAAACATTTAAAGCACCATTCATACCAACACGTAGCGTGTCCAGCTAAGACACAAAAACGAATTCTTACATATATTATCTATATGAGTATTTACTTCTACAGGAATTGAGCGGAACGTGTATGTACAGACTCGCGCCAACAACGGCCACTATTGTGAAGAAAATTTGAACTATGCTGGCGCGTTTCTGTGCATGGCTGTTTGTGTCTGTAGCGTTGGCACAGTAGTAGTATGAATTATTTTGTCTGAGCCGGTAAGTGTCTGTGGCGTTAATGAATATTTTCCATTTGAAATTTTCATAATATTGCATAACGAACTGATGAATAACGAAAAATTAATCGAATTGATTCGAGGATATTCCTTCCTATATGACTTAAGTGATCGCAGATACAGCGACAGCCAAAGAAAAGATGACAAATGGAAGGAAATATCAAAAAAATTATTAGTGCAGGGTAAGTACAAAGTATTTATTGTAATAAAATATTATTTGTTTACATTGTCCCTTCTGGTAAATTTAAAAACGAAGATAGTTTGTCTCTAACATCGAAGGCGGCAGATTTACTATTTCCTCCTTGCCTTGGTATGTTTCTCAAATTTCTAACGACTGCATTTCAGTTGTATGGACATGGTCATCTTTTATGAAGTTGTGCAGAATACGTAGTCAATATTATTTTATTTACATTTTCGGGCTTTAGCTGAATTCTTTTATTGTATATACGAAACTTTTGTGCTAATTATCCAAAGCCATTTTCTACTACTTTTCTTGCACGTGACGATCTATCATTAAATACTCTTGCACTGAACATGCATTTGTGGGGGGGGGTAGGGATGCATTAGATATGTTTTTAAAGTAAAAGCTTTCTCGCCCATTTTAACATGCGGCGTCAATATTTCAGTAGCGGGTAGGTATTTTTCTTCTGGAACATTCAGAGTATTTTCCTATTGTTGCCTAGAGCTTTTCCTATTGTTGAATTACCGAATATTCCCCCGTCACTATTTTTCCCAAAAGAACCGACATCTACACATCTAAACTTATAATAGTTATCAACTATTACCATTAGCACGATTGAAATTTATTATAGTTAAAATATAGAGCGCCACTGTTAGCTGGAGCTGTTATAAAGACTTGTTTGCTGTCTATGGCTTCAAGACAGTTGGGAAAGTTCCATACATTCCAAAATTGCTCTGATATCATTAACCATTTTTCTTTGGTAGGTATTGGCATTTATTCTTCTGTCATTTCCTGTATGATAGCTGTACTTACTTCTGTCACTATATTATGCACAGTGCTGACACCCAAGCAAATAGGAATCTCCGGTTGCCAGAAATCTGAAACAAATTTATTAATTGTTATTTATTATTATTATTATTATTATTATTATTATTATTTGTTTCAGAAAAAGACTAAGAAATCATGGGTTTTGTTACGTGGTGCATTCCGACGTGCCATAAAAAACAAAACGATCAAAAAGAGGATTCCACAAGAAAATGGAAATATCAGGACGAATTGTCTTTACGTTTGCCGTGTTTTAAAGAGAGACCCACTCTTTGCACTGTCCCAACTACTCATGAAGATAATGATAGCGATGTCGAAGCAAATGGCTCCGATGAAGATAATGAAGCAAGTTTGGCTTCTTCTGATATTAACGTAGCACAAAAATCTCCACTTCCAGAGCAAACAAATGTTTATGAAGCAACTCCGACCCAGCCTTCTACCTCTAAAAACAAACATTTAATTTCTGGATATCACAAAATAATACACCAGTGCTGAAACGGACTAAGATTCATCAAACAAAGACTCCGCAGTATACTTCTCGTGAAACGCCTTTGATAATGAAATTCATATTAGAAAATAAAACAAAGAGCAAAGACATTCAGCAATTTTTTGATAGTATTGCTCCGACAGTTCAGTTATTCCCTCCTCCAGATAGAGCTATAGCAAAAGCTAAAGTATTTGCAGTGATATCTGAAAAGGAGCTAGAAATTATAGGTAGAGATGACAGAGATTCGAATAGCACTACTGAATATGCAAGTTCGCTCGCATCATGTGTAACGCCAATGCCAGAACCATTACCAAATGATTTTTATACCATATCATCTCAACAGACCGTCGTCAGCTGGATTTAGACAAGGGAGAATAATGCATCAGGGCCACGAGTATTCAACAATCTGAACATGAAGAATTAAAGAGCGATGAAGAAACAACACCTGGATATGCACTAAAAAATTATTTTACATCATACGCAATTTTTTTATGCCAAAAACAAAGTGCAATTTTCAGCTATATGTTATATGTTTTTTGAATTAGAATACAGCTATATAAAATAAAATCTAACCTTTAACAAACGGCTAATTTTTCTCTTGTTGATGAAGACTCCGTAAACTTGGTGTTCTGTTTAGTTATCACCGGTGAAATTTTGGTTAAAATGGTTTGAAACTCATATTGGCCCATTCTGAAGTATTTGAAAAATCTGTCTTCATCGTCTACTAGCTATTTGTAGAGAGTGTAGAATTCTCTTTTTTTTTCTTTTTAAATTCAGTCGATGCACAACAAATCTCCTTTTCCTTTTTTGCTCTACTTTCACACAATCCAGTTTCTTTCCTTCTTCTTCAAGTAAAATTGCGACCACAGCTAATTCTTCAACCGCAAAGTTTTTAAACATGCTTGTTGCATTCAACTCTCTTGTTTGTCTGTCGGCGTCTACTTTGTCGTGAGTTGTCGTATGGTGTGAAAACTTGTGTCTGTGCCTTGTCTGCCACGTTACTTTCTGGACACGCTATGTGTTGGTATATGTGAATGGTGCAACTTTAAACGGCAGCGAACTGCGAACGAAACCGCAAAGTCAAGTTTATAAATAGACCTTTAGAATAGATTGATAGATTTTAATTAAAAAGATTAAATTTCTAGTTTTTCTGTATTCAGCTCTGGTTCGGAAAGAATCAATCAGTCAATCGTCGGGATCACGTTTCCGAAAGCGCGACAAAGCGTTATTCTATGGTCGCAAGATGTTGCGCAAGGTACGTTCGATTTCTGGTCAGGTGCGAAACTCTGGTCAGGGCCGCAAACGCAAAATGGTCATGCGTTTTGCACGTAGACTTTTACAATTGAAGAAAGATAACGAATCGCAACAGTTGAAAGTTATTGAACCATCTGCTGAATATTTACAGGTAGTTTGCATGATTACCATTAGAAAATCTTCCGAATAGGTTTTTTAAATGTTTCAAATAATGTATCATGGTAAAAAAGAATTATCGTTGTAAAACAGAAGAATAATTTATAAAGATAAAGTAGTTTTATTAAATGTTATTGTTCTTTTATATTCTAATTTTTACTGCTTCGCATTTATTAGTGGAAATATCTATTTAGTCAGAAGCAGATTTAGGTTGGGTGGGGTCCGGAGCGCAAAAGGAACTATTGCGGACTATACCGAATATTATGGACTAAATAATACGGAAAATATTACTGATGAATTGTACAGTTAAGTTTTTTCGTGGTCTCTATAAAGTCGGAGCCCAAAGGCGCGTGCTACGTATCTTCTTTGTTTATCTGCGTTTACTTTGAACGTAGCGCCCTGTGAGAGCTTTAAAGAATTATAATATTTTTCTTTTGGTAATAAAATACTAAACATAATATTTAGATTTATAACAGTGGAGCCGCGTTTAACAACGATCACACTTACTGGGAAAATTATTAAAGAAAACTATCACTTAACGATTAGGAAATCAAAAATATAATTTTGTATAATTTTTCTGAATTTAACTTTTATTGTTTGTTTTTAATTTGAATAGGAAGACGTTTTGAACGATGAACGTATGCCAGTGGATATACTATATTTATTGCAAAGCATTAGAGTATTTGGTCATTTTGATAAACCTGTATTTCTAAAACTCTGCAAGTTTGTTGAAATTGTTAATGTTTCGGCAGGATCATATTTATTTAAAATAGGTATATTTAACAGATTTTTTATAATTACAAATTGTATGTATTTATAATTATGAATAAAATATGACGTATGAAGTGGTTATCTCTTGTAGGTGATCCTGATGAAAATCTTTTTGTCATTCAAAGTGGCAAAATTAATGTGTTCATTACAAATCCAGACGGTTCATCTCTGAATTTAAAAGTGGTAAAGCAGGGAGAATCGGTTTCTTCTCTATTAAGTTTTACGGATCTGTTAAGTGTAAGTTTGTTATCACTTACCACTTTTGTTCACTTTTATAATAAGTCTGTTTCAAATTTTTAGGGTTATTCTAAGCCTTATAAGACTGTATCGGCAAAAGCTCTCGAAGATTCGGTTGTAATCAAGATTCCAATGCTTGCATTTCGCGAAATATTCAACGATTATCCAGACTCTTTTGTTCGTGTGATTCAAGTTATTATGGTACGATTGCAACGAGTCACATTTACGGCGTTACATCAATATTTAGGTTTGAGCGCTGAATTAATTAATCAGGTAATTTATTTTTTTATTTTTATCGTTTTATTATTTAAATAGAAATATGTATAAAATAATGATGTTTCAGCTAATATTATTATATATTAGAGCTAATAACTGTATTATTTCGTATGATCTATTATTTTACTCCTTCGTTCATAGAGTTAGTTTTTCTTTTCAAAAAGTATTTTGAAATAGATACGAATTTCGTTATTTCATCTCTTTATTTCTCGGATAATGGCGTTCAAAATAATACTTTGCTGGAAATCTGTTGTGAATTTGAGAATTTCTTCCATTGGCTTTCCTGATTTGTAATATCCGCCATCTGAGTTTCGAAACTGAATTCTTTTGAACGATCAAAACAAAAAATATATAAAAAACGAACTGTGAAGGACGGATGACGAAATACATATAGTATAATTTGAATTGGAAATATGATCAACCAAATATACCTTTCAAGTACTACAAAATAGAAGCCATTTCAAATATCAAATTAAATTACAGAACAAAACAGTTAGAACTGAAATATGAAAACCAAACAAAAATACTATGAGCAAATAAAATTGGCTGAAGGAAGTCTAGCAAATCATTTTGAAGACAAAGTAAACAAACAGAAAAAAACTAAGTATACATGAAATTCAGCATGCAGAAACGAAAACAGTTGAAACAGACAAAATCATAATAGCAAATATTTTAAACGACTATTATGCAAATGTAGCTAAATCGCTAGAAGTACAAAATACAGGACTCTACCTTAAGGACCCAGGACTCTACCGTAGGCATGATGAAATGTGCATGTATGTGAAATGTGTATGTATGTGTCGTCAAAAATAGTGGTTTATGTGTCATAAAAACAGACTAGTACTATCAAGTGAAATAAGTGTCACATTTATTCATTAATTAAATAAATCTTTTCCTGTCTACAATATTTAAAAAGTTAAAACATAAAACATCTCAGATGTTATTGACATCATCATTCTGAAGACCACTGCCGGTCGGCGTTAGTCGTTTTAAACCTAGTGAGGCAAATTCTGGCGATATTTTCAAATTTATAATAGGGTGACTTTCAAATTTAAAATATATGAGGGCTATTTACATTGTCCAAAATATGTCAAGTACGAAATGGATGTGTGGAGAATGCGAAAGAGAGTTACTCTATTTGTTGTGGGGATAACTACTGCAATAAATGATATCAATCAAATTGCTCTGGTCTTTCTTAAGAGTAGATGAAATTAATACAGTAAAAATCAAATGACATGGACGTATAAACGATCACTCATAATAAGCGGAATGGCTCATCTAACATTAATAACCCATTAACAAATAATGTTATGATACTAGATGCATAGGCTAATAACAACTATACTATTAATGATGTAATGGACAAATTAATTTCCATGGAATTAAAATATAATAATTTGCTAAACATTTTAAAAACAGCTCAAAATAAATCAAACTTTGCAAGCTGAATTTATAAGTTGGAAAATTATTAAAGAAAACAAGTTGGAAAAATGAACTGAGTGAAATAAAAAATTCCTCTCAAGAACAGATAATAAATGAAATATCAGACCGTCAAAGACGGGAATCAAATGCAATTTTTCATAACATATCGGAACCGGAAAATATAACCCCTCAGCTGAAATTTGAAGAAGATATTAATGAAATCTCGAACATTTGCAGTAAGATTAGTGACGTCACGTCGACGGAATATAAAGCACACAGAATTGGTAAATTTGCTTCTAATAAAACGTGGTCATAGGTAGTTAAATCTAATAATAAAGAACGATCCCCAATATATCATATCTCATCATTAGTAAAAAGCGCATAGCTGCATGTCAAGGTATCATCGTGAGGCAACAGCATAGCCTGTTCCCTGGAAGAAGTATAACAACAAATTTGTACCAATACGCTAGTTTTATTGCTGAAACTTTAGAACAAGGTCACATTATAGACTCAGTATGTGCCGATTTCAGTAAAGGTTTTGTTAGAGTTAACATCAAAATTCTTTTTACAAAATTGAAGAGGCTTGGTATAAATGATTTGGCTCACGATTGGATCTCTTCTTATATTTCTGACAGGAGATAAACAGTAAAATTACAAAATTATTTATTTCGTTCCTACCCAGTACCATCTGGAGTCCCAGAGTGATCACATCTTGGGCCTATACTATTTCTGTTATTCATTAATGACATTGGAAATGATATATAATCCAAGTATTTAATCTTTGCCGATCTAAAAGTATTCCGAAAAATTTTAAATAATACATATAGAAATACACTACAAAAAGATTTAGACAATGTATAGAACTTGTGCGTAGCAAACAATTTGTCTCTTAAAATAAAGAAATGTAAACAGATTTGCTTCTCGAACAAAAAAGTCATCGCACAATTTTAGTATAGTATTGATAATAACCTGCTACAAATTGTTAGTAATATTAAAGATTTAGATGTTATTTTCGATACCAATTTCACTTTTAATGACCACATTGATTATATAGTTCTTCGAGCCTTACGTATTCTAGGGTGTATAAAAAGAATTACTAAGAATTTTTGTAATGTTCGTTGCTTAACAATTTTATACATTTCCCTCACATGATCCGTTGTAGATTATTGTTGTATAATTTGGTCCCCACTGTACAATATACACGTAGGCAGAATCGAAAAAATCCAAAATTTTAGAAATTCCTGTGCTTTAAAGCCAATATTATATTTGCAAATGAAAACTATGAACACTTACTAAAATATCCGCAGAAAACCCTCAGGTTTTATACTATCAAACTTTGGAAGGGAATCGAACAAAAACAGCAGTTTTCCAGTAATAGCGTGATTTGTTTACACTTTGTCTAACCAAGTACAGTGAATTAGACGTTTGCTACTGCGATATTTTTGAGTACAAATTCCTAGAATTCTACTGATTCTGCATAATTTGGACCTTCTAACTTTGATCAAGATTATTAGCAATTTAACTATAATCAATCAGAATATTTCGGTATTGCTGATTAATAATTTTTATGCATGTCTCACAGAAATGAATATTTGGCGAACGTAATTAGTACCTGCCTTTTGATACAATAAGGTGTGTTATAATTAACATTTTTAATTATTTTTCGCGCATGCGTACTATGACTTTTCTCATAATTTGAGAGTATTTGCTCTGTGCAACTTATTCTTTGCTCGTCGAAATAAAACATGATTCTTCCATCGCGAATTGTATTTGTTTGTTTGCTTCTATCTATCATGTATAATTATTAATAAGTAGACATAGGTTCCTAATAATGAATTCATACTTTTTACATCAGGGTTCATTTTATAATGTTTAATAGTTGCTTAATTTTTCACTACGTGTCAATATTGTTGATACATATACACAAACATTGTAAGGGTATATTTATTCCGTAAATAAATATCAATCAATCAATTAATTATGAAAATAATCCATTATATTGTACTATATCTTATTTTTTACTTTTTAATGTTTTTAATATTGCAATTGCAAAAATCTATACGAAATGAAGTTATATCTGCTTATCAATTTTATGTGTTCTTGTAACATAACATGTTTTGCAGGGACCAAGAAATAAACGCAATTCAATTGTTCCATCACCTTCAAAAAAATTCAAACTGGGCCAAGACATTGGCCTAACAGCTACTGACTTTCCATCCACTTCGACGCAATCAAACGTTCGTGATTTACAAATGAATACATTGAATACCACACCTTCTGCATCTATACCGATACCTTCAGCATATCGCCGCACGAAAAGTACGACAGCTACTGATGTTAAATTACCATATAAAACATCATTATCAAGTGGTGGTAGTGGGAGTGTAATAACTGGAAGTCAAGTTGCACCTGATATGATCCCCGATTATGATAGTGCAAATTTTGTAAGTTATTGAATTTATGAAAAATATATGGAAATTTTTGACTTTTTTTTCAATTCTAGCAATACTCTTACGATAATACTCAAAAAAAAATGTCAAAAATTGATGAAGAAACACTCCGCAGAAGACAAACTATTGAGAATGCCGATCCAGAAACTTTAATTTCTATGGCTAGTGAAGCGTTTGTTAAATGTTTGAAATTAGAAGATGATAGTCTATTAAAAGGCAATATCGAATTGAAAGATCTAGGTTCAGGGACTTATATTATGAAAGAGGACTCGAATAAGGTATGGATACCAAGAATTATGTAATGTTTCAAGCAAATTGTGCTCAAAAATTTCGTTTCGTTATGAAATTTTCTTCATTAAGAGGCTTTATTATTTTTTAGGATATTGCTCTAGTTTTCATATTATCGGGTGCTATAGCCACTAGTCAAGTTGCAAACGATAGTGAAGAGGATGATCATCTATTTACGGCACATGCGGGCGAAATTCTCGGTGGACTGGCAGTTCTTACTGGTGAACCGAGTTTTTTCAATATTCGTGCAAAGCATTTTACGAAAATAGCATTAATTACGAAAGCTACATTTTATAAGTATGTTAACTAACGATTTTGTGATATTTGTGTGTGTGTGTTTTTTAAAAATTATGTTTATTAGGTACTTATTTCTTTGGTTTTTTTTATGATAAAGCGTTTAGTAGAATCGCTTTAAAGGGACCGGGTCAAAGTGATTCTACTAACAGACTGTAAGCGAAGGATTAACGGCAGGGTAAAAGCGTACAAACTAACATTCAAGAAATACATTATTGGCGTACATGTAATATGAATTTTTAATACCATACACATTATTGATTTCGAAATATTCATCATCATCAAACAGCCTGTTTCTCGTCCACTGCTGAACATAGGCCTCTCTCAATAATCCCCAATTTTATATCG
>WYDF02232311.1:0-20997 GCA_009867245.2 Adranes taylori
CGGTCGAGCTAGGAATTGGTCGGACGTTCAGTCGGACGCGTTTCAACCTCTGTAGGAAAATTTCCTTGTTTATATTATATTCCATTACTTAAACCCCGAATTTTTTAACGGAAAATAAATGGTCGAAAAATGTCGCATTATATTCAGGCTAATACGGTATTTCCTATCTCTCAAGCAGCGTACAGGGCTCATCTGCTCGTGATTTTACTCTATATATTATTTATCTGTACCTATATTTTTCTTGTATATTTCCTATCTCTCAAGCGTAAGGGGCTTATCTATTGGTGAATTTTCTCTATATATTATTTATCTATACTATATTTTTCTTATATATATTTCCTATATCTCAAGGGAAATCGACAAAAACCTTGGCCATAGCATGGTCAACTGATGAAGGAGTTTGGTTTAGTGGAGTGAGCTAATTTTGCTGATGGTCTTGTTAACTTCTAGTTGTACTTATCTTTTTATTTTTTATAATATAGGCGTAGGAATCATCTTGGGGCAGTGGGATTGAACGATGTTTAGAAGATCCTCAGGAAGTTACTGTATTGTTGCGATTATTCGAGCTGACTGGTGCAGGAACGGTCTGCGTCGCATATTGTTGCGTTGGTGACTGACTTTCTAAAATGAACATAGAGCTTGGTGGGTTACTGGGTTGGTTTCGGGATCACGACGAGTAGAATATTTCGACTGGAGAGTTTTGAGACGATATATGATAAGCTCGGCAGAGCAGTGTTCATATAAATGTGAGCTCTGAAATCGGAAGTGCAACCTGTAAATTTTCCGAAGTATTCTTCGTTCACAGGTTGTGAGCCTGTATTCTTGCGCATTAGAAAGTGTACGTTCACCATTTCTGGGAGAACGGTATACATTTTAAATTGAAATATTAAAAGCAAGATATATATGTGGTTCGCCAAAATATGTAAATTCTTAATTGGTTCAAGCCAGGTTAAAGGTTGGACACCACTGTGTTAAACTAAAGCAATATAATCTCTTTAGGTGTAAACTTATCATCTCTTGAAACATCCTATTAGCACACTTTCTATCTCCTCTTGTTCAAATACAGCCCACCTTTCAGCCCCATACATCATTATATTTCTGAACCACACATCTAGAATGTTTGTCTTCATTTTCACTGAGTCACCAAATTTTCTTTCCCATACAAATTTGTTTTCGGGAAAATGGGACGTAAAATTTTGCAAAACAAAGATCCGTATATATTTTCAAAACCTTGTAAGTGCTGGAGCCTTTATAAATCAAGGACTACGTGTATAAAATATGTCTTAGATTATACATGTAATCATTATGTTATCCACAGGATGAAACACTTTTTTTCATTAGACAATAAGACCATTTAAATTGTATAACAATATGTTTAAACAAATATAATTAATTTCTGTGAAACATTAATAATAATACGATAATATTTAAAATGCATACTACACATATACCTGGTTTAAATATATGATATATATTGCGTTGTTAAAGTTATAACCTATATATTATTCAAAAAAAAAAAACACTTCTAAGCAGCTGTTTTAAATTGTCAATTGTTTGTAAACTTATTCTCATGTTGAATAACTGGAATTGTCTTTTTCTCTACATTAAAAAAATCATTGCTTCTTCGCATTATAATGGTAGATCTTATTTTGTGTAAATTTATTATAACTAATATTTTCTAAGATATATAGAAATTAACACGGAAATAATTCTAAAATGATGGAATTTGTGTTAAAATCTATTATCGTTTGGGAATCATCTTGAGGAAGAAATTCTCGACATTGTTAATTAATAAGCGTTAGTGATTCTTCATCAAGTTTATGTTAATTTATAAAGACAGGCAAACATACGTTGCTAAATATAGTGTATATTATGCTAATTAGGATTTTATATTAAATAAAGTAGACTTCAAAAGTTTTAATTCTTGTATATAGTTTTGATTTTCTTCTTCTTATAGTTTTCTTCTTCTTCTCTTCATCTGCTTGCGGAGGATGGTGATTCAATTAGCTAATTTGGCTCGAGAAACTGCACTCCTGAAGATCTCTGTTGATGTTCATCCGAGCCATATCCTCAGATCTTTCAGCCAAGTATTCTGGTATTTCCCTACTGACATTTTGTCCTAAACTTTCCCTACGATGATCTGAGGATCTCATACCACGCATGATGTGTCCGATGTATTGCAGTTTCCTTTTCTTGGCAGCTCTCACCAGCTCTAAAGATTTGTCCATCATACTGAGGAGTTCGAAGTTTGTTACTGCTGCCATCTTTCAGGTGCGTAATATCCAAAGGCGTCTATATGATTTTCTATGTCCTGGTTGAAGTCCAGCTTTCGCATGCATAGAGAAGGACAGGAAAACTGTAGCAACGCAATAATCAGACAATGAGCTGAAGACCGAGGTTACGTGAAGTGAAAGGCTTTTTCACGGTGGTGAAAGTTCTGCGAGCCTGCTCGATTCCAGCTTTGATCCCGATTTTCAGATCACTTTTTTCGTTCACTATAGCTCCCAGATATCAAAAGGTATGTACGTGTTTGACGGATCTATCATTAGTTGCTTGGAAAAAAACCACGAGCTTTGTTTTCTCAAGATTCCGGAACGCTGGTGTGTTCCACGATAAGACATACCTCTCTGTATGTCTGAGAGGTTGTGCGCTATTTCTAGGGTGCCGTCTACGTAAATATTGATTCAGAATAAAGATTGAGCAGGAGATATAGAACCTAGTCGTACACACTGTATTGCCATTTTTTCAGACGTTGCATCATTCTCTCTAACATAATGTGCAAGTTGCCACCGTCTATACCTGAGGCTTCTGATGCGACACGCAGTTAAATATGTCTAACTGAGCTGGATCAATTTGTTGCTCTCATTTATTATATATTCGAAAGTATATGATCCGCAAGAAGGTTTTCAGAACGTGAGACATTAGGCTTCTCATCCTATAGTCATCACCATTTGTGGCTTTGATTTTCTTCGGTAGAGTCCGTGTGGGATAACTAGGCCGCTATCGGACGTCTCCGCTGGTGGCGAATAAGGGAGTACCTCCCAGATATGGGTGGTACCGGGGAAATGAAATACGCAGGACAGACCAAAATTGGCGTATTATGAAAGGCAGCAGGTTCCTATTTACTAAGCTGCGGCGTGAGAAGATAAACTTTGATGACGGTGCTATCTTAAAGTATATGGGACACATCTGGAACAGCCTCGATGACTTCTGCACTGTGGTGACGAACAGAAACGGCACAGCTACGGCACTAACTACTTCCACTATAACCCAAATGCCAAATGCTATATGGGAAGAGTATGCGATGAATCCTCCCGTGTACTAATAAATTTCAAGTATACATCAAGGTGACCAGAATTGCACAATGCACAACGAAGATTTTGGTAGGCTGTTGGGTTGTTGTCTCCATCACGTTGAGTCCGATATTTAGACTGTAGAGATTTTAGACAAACAGAGCAGTGTTCATATAGTAGCGCACTTGGAAATTGGAAGTGAAACCTGTGAATTTTTCGAAGTATTCTTCGTTCACAAGTATTCTTCGTAACTTTGTGCGCTTGCGCATTAGAACGTGTACTCTAGATAGAACAGCTCTACAGTCTATCAGTGGCCTAATATAGGTTTTGTAAGTGTCATTGTATGACAGTGAGTTTTTGTATGACAGCCTCTAAAGCATCCTCTTAGTGTGGAGATCAGGTTCACGCGTTTGTGTACCCTGGAAAGGGTGTAGTTTATGGTGCAGGAAAGTGTAGGTGTAATTTCGTCCTTTATCGAAATGGATTCGTTCCAGAGTTGGACTTTGATGTGGGTGTGGTTTTGATGTTTCTTTTTGACATGGTTGGGATGCTGAATGAAGATGGCTTGACCTTTTCTCGGATTAGGGATGATGCGCCACTTTTGTACCCATTTTGAAAAATTGTCAAAAGATAACTTCAGATGACGGTTTGCAGTTTCCGCTTTTAGGGAGTATGTCCAGTAAGCTGTGTCATCAGCATACTGAGACTACATCGTAGCAATACATTATGTACAAAAGAGGAGCAAAGACCGACCCTTCTGGTACGCCAGCTTGAAGTTGTATGGATTTGGAGAGAGTGTCTCCAATTTTGATTTGGTTGGTACAGTCGGATAGATATAAGTGGACCGTCCTCAGTATATTAGTATAGAGGATATGAAGCTCATGGAGTTTCCGAGCTAGCCCAACATGCCATAAAGAGTCAAAAGCATGGGAGATATCTAGAAATACTGCCAAAGCGCAATGTCCATTGTTAAGTGCTCATGTGATATCTATTTGAAATTTTAGAAGAGAGACCATAGTAGAGCGTGATGCTCTAAAACCAAACTGGTTCTCTGGGAGAACTTTGTTCATTTCTAGACTGCTTCGCAGCCGAGATGTGAAGATTCTTTCAAAAGTTCTTCCTAAGACGTTAAGAAATGTGATTGGTCGATATGATGAGAGATGTCTAGGGTCTAGGGAGTTTTAGGAATCATGACCGTTTGGCCAGTTTTCCAATCTATTGGAAAATGCCCCAAAATAAGACATTTATTGAATATCTCGGTTAGTAGGAATATGGACTAAGCAGGAATGTGTCTGAGGATACGACGAGTTAAAAGGTCTGAACCATGAGCGTTGTTTTTGCCTTTGTTTAGTGTTTCGGATACATGATCTTGAGTGATAGAATATAGAATATTGTCTTGTTCAAGAAAATCTATGAGTGGTGTGTGGCGTATGAACAAATCATTTACCAGATTGTTTGTTTCTTCAATTGGAAAATTACGTTACTAGGTACTTTATACGTGATAGTCAGCGAATAGTTCAGCTTTATCAATAGAGTTGTTTAAAATTTGATTATTTATCAGGTGGGATTTTGGAACAGTCTTTTGACCCGTAAGTTGTTGGCATTTTTGCCGGAATTGTTTAGCATTGCGGTAATCGAGTTTTGATGTGGCTTCAATCCAGCACGCAATTATATTGGGCCGAACAAGAGCGTTGAGTCTGTTTCACTCAGATATAATGACAGGGTCCTCTGAGCAATGTACCGACGATAAATTCGCCTTTTCTCTCGTATCATGTTAATGATATCCGGAGGAAGGGGATGCCTATTTCGGAATACGGTTTTCAGAGGAATACTCTCTTCAGCTGAATTCTGTATGATTTCAGATAAATTTGCAACAGTGGTGTCTATTTCAGAAAGGGTGCTCATATGTAAGTTAAGCGGGGTATTTTGTAAAATATTATTTTGAAAGTGTTGCCAATTTGCATTTTCAATATCACGTATAGTGATTTGTGATTGTGGGGGAACAAGTAAGTGAATATTTGGCCTATTTTTATACCTATGTCATTCACAAAAGGAAAACGTTTCTTCTCGTCAACTCTGACTAAACCCGTATTTCAGATCAGTGAAGCCCCAAAATAAACAGTTATGTAGGTATTGTAATGTGTGGATCTTTTGTGAGTGTGATTAATATGTAGCTTCTTGAGCTTATTGGTAAATCCGGAGGTGACTGCCATCAAACGTTGTAAAAAATTTGGCATCTTCCAGTTTTACTGTCGTTGGTCGTTTGTAAATAAGAGTGGAAGCAGCTAGAGCCAGGAGGTGATTGATGATTCATGGTAGTAAAAAGTTAATATTGAATTTAAGTATTAACTTAGTGGTGCTTAAGACTTTGGCTGTTAAGACTGCTGAAACTAAAACCTGATAGTCTCGTGAAGTTGCAATATATTTAGGCTGCTGTTTAAATTGTCACTATATTGGCATCAAAGGGATTACGCCATTTACTCAGGGATTCGTAACCCCCGGGGTACGTGTACCCCTCGTGGTGCACGGTAGATTGTTTAGGGGTACTCAAGAAAAGAAAAGTAATGTGAACGTGCCTTGGCGCAGTGAAGGAAACGATACGAAACCCTATAACACGAGCTCTGTTCTACAGGTACTACATGACTCCAGTAACTAACTAGAGATTTGCAGTGAAACACAATGATCGAATATAATGTCACAAATTACATTACTTTCCTAAAGTGTTGTTAAAAACAAGGATTTTCTCAAAATTTGGTAATTTGCTTCATCATTTATTGAGTATGATTAGAATTTTTTTAATAATTGATTACATATGGAAAGTGGCTAGAAACCGTAGAAAGATAAAAAGCAAGTGTTTCTAGCACTTTGGTTCAAAGTGCTGGTGCTCACAGAGAAAAGAAGAGAAAATACGGCGAAGAATACATAAAATATGGATTTTCGTATATAGGAAATGAAACTGTCCTGAACCAGAATGGAGATATTTTATCAAATGGTTGCATCATACATTTTCACTTTTACGACATTTACAAATGAATCATCCCAATAATAAATAGAAGGAATAAGGTTTTTTAAACACATGGCTCAAACTAAGAAACGGTCAGTTTGAGATTATACACTCTGTTATCTAACAAAAATCTCGAAAATGTTTCAGCGGCATTTTCGAGATTCTTGTTAGATGCTAATTACCGTATTACTTTCCGAATTACTAAAATTGGCAAAAATCAGTCCAGAGCTTAAAATTTTATTCTACCCGTATAAAAAGTACTGTTCGATGAAGAAGCACATTTTTGGAAACAGCATTCCTCTTTTGTACAACACAATATTTCGAAGAATTCAGGTTATGTCGAATGACGGCCGATGAAACACAGATGTTCCTAAGTTCGCTGGTTTGTTTGTAATAGCAAGATACTTGATTGGTAGCCAAACTGAAGAGTACTACTCATATAACATCAAACAACTTCATTGTTAATTTAAACTTGTAATTGATGAATCAATTTATTTGATAAAATCTGGATCCATGTACTCAAGAGTTTTCAAAGCTATGTGCGACGATTTGATGAATCATTATTCTACAATGCATCTTCGTATAGAAGTGACATGCCTAACACGTGATACTGTTTGGAGCTTCGGCATTTTGAAGAAGACCATTTTTAGGTTTCAACCAATCTAGATAACTGTAAATTGACCCAGGCTTTTGCCTACTTATCTGATATAATCCTATATGTAAATAAGATCACTAACAACATTTAGTGTGTCTAGTAAAATTGAATTTAGAAACTAGCCATCTAGAAGTATTTGAATCTTTCCACAAGTGTCGAACTACGACTCTACTCGTAAATAAACCTACAAATTATTGTACATTCACGGGGATTGAAATCAAATTTCCAGAAGTATTTTCCAACACCGAAGTATTAATTGTGGGATTTTAAATCCATTTAGCATGTGTTGACTTTGTTCTAGGATGTTCTTTCAAATTGGGCAAACTTTTCTAATCTGGCCCATTCAATCGTTATGCTAAGTAAATATACGTAGGTGAGTGCAAAACTAAAAAACAGATTTTGAGGAGGCAAGCATTATTTTTTTTATGTTTATGCACTTGCTTTACTTAGCTTTTATTGGCTTAGTATTTATAATAAATTAAGGACTCTAACACAGCGCTCCTTATTTTTGACTGGCATCTTTAGGTGACTCTAAGTATAATGCAAAATTGTTAGAATGTCTTCTTTCCAGTTAAAAAAATGCAAAAATAATATTTTGGAGTTAATGTATGAAAAATTTGATATAAACTTTTTTCTGAGAAATGTGACGTCGGAGATAACCAACGTCGACGAGTAAAATGAGCAAATGGTGACTTCCCCATTGGTTTCTACGACGTTGGTCCTCTTACAGCTTGATCGAAAGCCTAGATACATGGAGAGGGGTCGTCTAATATAAAGATGAGTGAGAGAGTAAAATTAAAGAATTAGATAATAAAATAACCGAAAGGGTCTGCCAAAAGGTTCAGGAGTGTAAGTTGTGTTTACCTGATCTCTTGTTGTAATAAATTTACTACGGATTGGGTGAATTTAATTTAATTTTAAACTTGAAGCATAAATAAGTGATTTGCTGTTGGCTCTGACTTAGTGGCCAAACAGATTCAAGAGTGCGAAATTTAAGTCACTCTGCATGAATAAGTTGGTTCCTTATTAGAGAATTATAATTGACAGAAATGTGCGAGAACTGCTCACTTATGAACTACCAGACCCAAAATGCGTTTGATTAACGCTGGCTTGGGAGTGACTTTTTATCTGAAATTAGCGACTTTTGGGGTCTTGCTCGACGGTGGTAATTCTTGACGTTAATGGCGGAATTTAGGTGGAGCCGGAACGAAATTTTCTCTAAAATATGTAGCAGGTGAAAAGTTTCTACCAATTAGAAGCACTCTTTGTTACGAATTTTAAAGAACAATATCGCATCACATCCCTGCGAAGATTCCAGGATTTTATGATTATATGCCAGGGTGTTCTCCAATCAGATTTAACGTGTAAACGAACTAGTGATTTGCAACCCGCTGCGAAAACAGAGATTAGTCAATTGAGAGAAATTAGCTGCGGTTTTAACATGGAAAGCATCAAAACGACGTATGATCCTTGCAATTCCAATAAGAAAATACAGTTAGATAAAGGTAATGCCCTCAAAGTTCCTTGAACTCATTAAGAACATTCGCTGAAAACACGATAGCATCAAATTTCTGGCTAGATGAAACCCATTAATAGTTGTTTGTTCGAAATTGGATATCGTAAAAACTACGGTCGGGCGAAACCATCGTAGAAAATAAAAATACCGTCGACATCAACAAGCCATAAAGAAAAGCAAAAAGTATCTCCCAATATGTACACAATTTTTTGCTTACATTCTGCGTTCGTGCGGGCAAGCAGAAAACTTGAAACACATCCGTCCAAAGCGAAACAGGTACAAGGAAATCATGAATCGCTTTTAATCTCCTTGACATTTATCTTTCTCCTTTTGAGCAAAACAGCAAAAAAAAACACCAAAACCACTGTAGGATGTCGTTGTGCGGCCTTCTGCTGTTGGTTCAATCTCTCTCTCTCTCTCTCTGTGCAAGGGAGTGCTAGCGTTGTATAGCTAGGGCCAGTGGTCTCCATCTCTCTCTACTACATTTCTCTATATGCAGAGTTCGATGCCCGATCGTAAGAAAAATTTCTGGGATTTAACATCGCATAACTTTTTGTCATTTAAATTATCTTTATATATTATCAATTCTGGATAAATGTTTTCTAGTGTTGATGATTAGCTAATGATTCTTTATTGATTGTTTTATACAACTTATCGACTCTATTAGAGGCTATGTACATTACACCGATAACAATTTCTGGGCAGATATTAGCAGAGAATTTGAACTGTGAGCTTGTTCAAAGATCATTTTCTTCTTACATTTTTATAAAAGACATGTATCGAAATACGATATATGCAGTTCTAGATTTATATCTCCTATCGGTAGAACCCGACGTTCAGGAATTATTTGGTATGAAACCCATCAAAAACGACAATCAAAAACGATAGGGTATCGTTGCTCTAAAGGATTTCATCCTGATTAGTTAAGGATTACATCCTGGTTAGCTTTATCTGTTGATGTTGGTGTTAATCAGGATGATATATTCGAAGTTCAAATGAACGGTGTCAACAACAAATTACCCAAAAAGATCGTCCGTGCTCCCGAATAAACAATTTGAGCCAGGGTTAACTTTCATTCACTCAAGATGATCCTGGAGAGAATAATTCATTCACAGAGTAAACCATCTAAATCCAAAACTGAACCATCACAACATTGCTAATAAAATCTCAAGACTCTTGCTGCACTAACGAAGTTTCTGATGCGTCGTTATGCAAAAAAATAGATTCGAACATGATTGAAAATTATAAACCAATAAAATCCTAAAACGAAACTGCTTTCTCTAAAACAATATGGTTTTCATAAGGAACTCTCCGATAATAGTGTTTTAATGCAGTTATTTCGATGTCATGTTTGAAGGAAAAGAGTCCAGGTGCCTGTTGGTTTGTTTCATTGATTGGTTGAAGGCTTTTGATAGTGTTACTCATTGAACATCTATGGAATTAGGAAGCTTGTTGATAAGCTTGTTGATAGAATAAAAACATTTTTGTGTGTCAGAAGACAGGTAGTTACTTGTAGGCGTTTGTGCAGTAGTAAGATGCATCGACTGATACATGTTAAGATACTCAGATTTGCAAGTTACATGAATCAAATTTTCTATGTAAGGATAATTCAATTCAAGCAGAATTTAATTAATGTTTTAAGCTCTTTAAAGCCGCAGTAGAATAGTATGATGGAAATCATCTCTCTAAACTATAGATACAGAGAAGTCCATTTTAAATTTCCGTACTTGAGCTCGGAAAACATATTGCGATTGGAATATTGTAACAAACTTTTCGAGTGTTCCGAAATGAAAAACTTTAATGCATAATGTGATATTTCAAGTAACTGTCAAATAAAATGAAATGCCATGGAAAAATTCACATTCAGAGTAACAGAAAATATTATGGCTATAAAATAACATGCGATTTACTGTAATGTGACTATTGATATACCGATAACTAATAAAAATGTATATTGTTAACCCGTTAATTTATTGGTCGGAGTGCATATCTGTGTGAAGCTTAGAAGCTTAAACAATAACTAGTACATGCATGTTACACGACTGAAGAAGATTCATTGTTACATGATAATGAGCTTAGGAATTAGAATATATGTAAATATGTTTCTAGATTTTATGTTACAGTGAAAGCTAATAAATTATCCAGATAATAATGTCATGTATGCAATTTAAAAATTTATGCAATGTTTCATTTATTTTCACAGTTAGGGTAAGCTTCCCAATAATGTTAAATAAAATTTTTCGGATTTTTGGACAACTTCTATATTGTGTATCTTTTTTATTACATCAGTCGACGTTTCGTCTACTTGGTTATTTAGCCATCTTCAGGACTGGAGTCAACAATTTATTTGTATTTTTAACATTTAACATATTAACATGTTTGATTGTATAGACTTAATGTAATTCTAATTCTACAGTGAAACACAAGGCCTTATCTGTAAAACTATTGTCACCTTTTAAGTCGTCTATTAAATTCTATTAGCACAATAGTATTTAGGATAAACTAAACAACAATAACCTAACTTATAAATCGCCTACCCATGAATCTGCTGGTCCCCATATTTGTCTAAGGCGCGTACAGTTTGCCTGTCCGCTTTGCCGCGGCCTAAGGCCGCTTTTACTCTTACGCTTTGACTTACTATTTCCCCACTACCGCTTTTGAATCACTTTATCTTCTTGTCCACTTTGCGTAAAATTGATTTATCCTGGTTTTATTTTTTCAACTTTCATAGGAACCGAAATATTTAATGTAGTACAGTAGCCGGTCTGAAGTAAATCGATCGCAAAGGATACAAAACAAAAACGTAAACACCCTGTATATACGTTAGTTTGTAATTTTACACATAATACAATATGCAATATGCGAGCGAAATTTCAGTCTTCTTATTTTAAAACTGAATTTCTCAATAAAATAATCATTTTGAACCCCTCCCAAAATTATAATGTGCACCCGCTACTGATAACATTTATTCAATTGCGATAGCAGTTTATATGTCTCATACAACGTAAAATAATGTTTCTTGTAACTTGTCATATATAAGCTATTACGTAGGGCTTACACGTATACAATATGATTGTTGAATGTCGGTTGCCATGACGAAAAGTTGCCAAATTTTAAGATATTAACGGTCATATCTGTGAAACGATAAGAGTTAGTCTCATCATGTGCGGTATAATTTTAAATAGAATTACAAGGGCTACCAAAATGTAAAAAAATATACAGGGTGTTATTAAAAAGTTTTTGAATAATTTTTTATTGCAGATCACATCGGCAAAATTGAGGTCTCTTAGACTTAGATACGTTCCTCAACATTCATTTCTCCAACTTTCATAGGAACCGAGACTAGACTAGAACAATTTTTTTCAAGGTCAAATTACTCCGGTACTAAGATGTGCGATATTTTAAACTCGCTTAATCCCTTAAGTGTTAAAGGATCTTTGGATACAAGAAATTTGATCAAAATCCTTCATTAAGTTTCTGATAAAATTGACTGCTTAATTTGCAAAACAAAAAACACCCTGTATATATGTTAAATTGGGATTTAAAAAAATGTTTCAAACAAAATCGAAGGGCTTTACGTAGCCTGTACAATAAAGTATATTCGAATGTCCTATCTTTTATCGTTCCTGAGATATTTTAAAAAGTTTGTTAAACTTCAAACGTGGCAACATCGCTTCCTATGTGTGCAAAACTTTAGCCTCCTAGTTTGAATACGAAATTTCTGAACAAAAAAAAGCGGCTGCTGTCCGTCCGCCATATTGGATTTATAAACAAAATGAAAAAAAAACGCTCTGTGGGCTCTTAGTCTACACCTGTCTACCAAATTTCATCCACATCGGTCTCATATGGAAGGAGAAATTCTTGAACATACAGACGTACGTACGTACAGACACCGAAAATCGACCCAGGTTTTATTTTTTTGAGCAAAAAACTTCCAAAAATTTATGAAAAATTGTTCCTAGACTATATTGAGTTTCTATTGATTTATATATGAAATGTTTCACCTTGAAATGATATATGCGATAATTGTCCAGAAAAAAAAATTTATTTATTATTTGTGGAATTCAGTTAAAATGTTCCATCACATTAATTAAATGATTACATGATGAGCGATGTATAATAATCTAAAAATGTTCTGTGGTGCTTCTTGCAAGGGTCGGTGCAAACTGTAAGTTTCTTATTGTTGATGTGGGTTCGTATGGAGAGGAGAGTGATGCAGGAATTTTCAAGAAGTCGAAAATGGGAACGTTCTGATATCTTGCTTCCTTATGTACTCGTTCCTGACCATTGTTTCAGTTTAAGTTAGCATGTGATGAAACCATATTCCAGATCATGTTACAAAATACAGACAAAAGAGCTTTCAACTCCTGTCTCAGGAAAGCCAGGAGAACGTCTGAAAATGCTTTTGGCATCATGAGCGCAATTTCCAGAATTTTTTTCACTCTAACATATTTGAAACCTGAAATTATTGACTCGGTAATCGTTGTCTGCTGTTGCTTACACAACATGTTGAGGGAAAAGTATTTATCCAAGAATCCTTCTAACGTAGAGAGAACCCGAATCTACGAGGATTTCCCAACCGAAAACCTGATAAATCTTGTAGGTATAGGTGGTTTTGCCCAATCTGCAGGATTTCGACTGCGAAGCCGGTTCACTGACTACTTTAGTACACACCGATACATACCTTCAGCGTGAAAAAGCGCTACCGTCAAGCTGCTCTATGTGAAACAATAAATGTACATGTATATATTCCAAAATAGTTAAGCAAAATAAAAATGTTGAAGCAACACTTTGACAATAAATGCTCATAATAATTATGTTGAAATGAAAACACACCTTCTTTCTTCAGTGCTTTTCCAGCTTCATTCCACAACAGGTCTTCCTTCATAGTGTTTTTAAACTCTAGGTCTTTCAAGTCATACAATATCACATGCTTCTGCACAAACTAATTAAAGTTCGTGCTCGCCGGGCGAGAACCTCACTGTTGGCAATTTGGGAGTACGTTGGGTATTTTTTGACACATTTCCCAAACAAATCACGCAGCGTACAACGCATATGACTACTCCAGAAGCAGCCTGGTCTATCGCGTCAGCGCAACACGTTCCACGCTGACGTAATTCACCTTGTAGTAAAACACTACAATTCAATTCATGAGAAAGAGTGGCCGACGTCTAACGCTCAGCGACTCGCAAAGAACCTGTCGCATGTTATTGACGGCGCAAAGAACCTCAAAAATGTTATATTTACACATAAAAGGTCAATTTAGATAGTCTATGTACCTGTCATTCTTTTCTTTCTGACTTTGATATTTTACAACATGTTTCTAGCTTAACTATAGACATTTCCAGATACGGTGGCGAGCTCATTGCACATCAGGTGCGTCAAACCTTCGAGTTGCAATGGTACACCATAAACGAGTGTTTTTGTAATAAATATTCAAATATTCAAATTGGGTAGTTCAGTTCTCGAGGTTTCAACCCAATTGCTGGGCCCTAAAACTGCTAACAGATCTGATAAACATTCGATGTCTTTGCAAGGGTCATCGTTCTCTTGTAGAAACCTGTCAATAGACTCTAATATTGATTATTTCAGTTCTTGGACAAAAGACAGCTGTTCGTCTGCAACCTTCTCTCCGGGCATAAAGTTCTTCCTCTAGAGAGTTGTTTCTTTATACTATAGGAATACGCATTATCTCTTCATAAGTACACCACATAGATTACTCCAAAAGAGTACTCCACATAGATTGAGAGATGATTGAGAGAAATTCCCAAATCCTTAATGAACTATTTCATTGTAGAAGCATTGTAGTATCCTTACCTTTAGCGTATTGTTATATCTAGACAATGCCATCAATAGCTTTCAAAATATCTTCCGTTATGTGAACGACAATATTTACCCACCCTAGTGTCTAAATTGTTTTGCGCCGACTATATTATTATGATATGCGGGTTAAAAGTATCATCTTCTTGCATACAACGCGTTGGAGGGATGATAGTTCTGATAGGAATAGAACAATGTATCACCAGAATAGGTTGGTTCTTTCCTGGTTGATCATCACCACAATTCAAAAGAGACCTGACAGAACACCCCCTCTCCTCACACTCCACAAAATAATACTAAATCATTACAGCATCATATCGTTCACCGTCAATTTGTTGTAATTAGCGACTGTTAATAAAGCCTATGTAAATTGTCTGACCTTTGCAATTTGGCAATTTTTTGTCACCCTTTCAGAGCTAGTACCCGGTGCGAGGCGCACCCACCGCACGCCACTGGGTGCAATAAAGTTCACTGTTGTAAAGTCTTTCAAATTCTTAAAATTGTTTACCAGATTTTCAAAGATATTATTCTGCATCTGGCCAGACACCATTTTTTTTGGCGCTAGGGCCTCCAATATCAGAATAAAATCTCCCTTTTCATAATTCTTATATCTATCATATACTTACAAATACAATTTTATATATGATAGATTTAAAAGTACTTAGCAATTAAAAGTCTAAATTTATCAATAATTTTCTATAGAAGATATATCAAGCTACTCTTTCAACTGTACCGTTCATTGGTCGATTTCACATTTTGTTGAAAACAAAAAATGCAAACGATGTAATTGACTCCAATGTTATGTAGAACCATTAATTCAAACGCTGTAACTGAAAACATTCATCGCATAAGAAAGAAAAAACACCTACCAATTCTTTTACCACAGTCTGTCTGAACCGATTTGTCAAAACGTCTAAAGGCGTCTAAGACTACTCATTTAAAAAAGGAAGTCTGAGGTCAAAATTACAAACAAGAATAGTATCATTGTAAACATATACAGAACTTTCCATTGACTTCAAACATAAATGATTTAATTGTTAAATGTGGTATGGAGCTTAGAATACTTAAGATATTGAATGGAATATTTGAAATGTTTAACATTTTCACAGATATTTCTGTTCAAGGTTGGAAGCAGAAGTAGACTTTTAAGTCTTTATTATTGATATTAAAATATAGATTATTAATTTTGTGACAGATATTATGAATTTGATTCAGAATTTTCTACAGTAGCGTAATAAGGGGTGGTAGAGCTAACTACGATGAAGAAATTGTCCGCCTGTCGACAGTTGCTTCCTTATCAGTTCATATTCCTTTGATATGATTTGTCTGTTTATACACACTTCACAAATACAGTGCTTATTTTTAATATATACCTCTCGGTGTATGCATTGTGTTTATATAGAGCGGAAGTATGGGGTGTAAAATTGAGATCGCAGATGGAAGCGGTGTGTATGGAATATCGAAGAAAATAATTGGAGTAGGAAAATCAACATCAGGTGAGATAGTTTTGGAAGCATAAATGCTTGAATAAAGGAATGAAGAAGTTAGTAAGGTATGAGAGAAAAAAGTTATGGTGGATGAGAATGTGAGATTGGAGAAATTGGTTTATTTGAATAGTATGGAAAAGGAAAGAAGGGATATATGTCTGAATGGATGGCCAGAAGAGACAAGAAAGAAAAATGAAAAAAAGTGTATGAAAAATAGGATGGTCGATGGAAAGGTGGTACGAGAAAATGTGTCATGTAGACAAAGCTGTAAATGAAGTCAAAATGATAATGAATGGCATTGAGATGCAAGAAAGATGGACAAAATTAAGGAATTGAAGATATAATAAGAAATATTATAGTATAATAAATGGGGAAAGAATGACAGAGTGTATAACATCAGATGTAGGCATGGAAAGAGAAGAATAATGGCGCGTTTTAGATTTTAAAGTGAGGAAAAGGGAGACAGGTACCAGATTCAAGAGAGTAAAAGAAAATGTAGGATTTGTCGACGAGATGTGGAACATTGGTTGAATGCATATAGGGGAATGAAGCGGAATGACGAAGAAAGATGTTCAGTAGGGAACATAAGAATATTACTTTTTGAATATCGTTGTATTGGCCCCGTAAAATCTAATGTATAAAATTGTTGTAGACAGGTGACCAAAAATTGTTGGTCACCTTACATTAGGCATTGTATATACCTATAATTCTGTTATAAAATTAATGTAAATAAATACGCAGCCAAATTACTTTTTCCAAAATATCTCGAAAACGTAATTAATAACACGTTCAAACAAAGTACATTAAGAGCTATTATGTAAGCTCCATATTGTTGGGCTAATTTCATCCGTGTCGTTCACAAGTGGGAGGGGGTCACTTTGGATTTGAATTAAAAAAAATTATGATACGCCATTGCATTTTATTAAATTTGATAGACTTTTATGATTAAACAATTAAAATTCTCTAAAAAACATGTGTTGAGTTTTTCGCTGCACTAACCGAGGAAATCAAACAAACAAATTTCCTCATTGCCTTCTACTGTAATTTGTTAAAGCAATTGAAACAAATAATAGTAGTGCAGTTATACACGAATGATTATGTTTTGTTCCAACTAACATGAGATCCCAGATGCTATGTTCTCTAAACCAAACTGCTGCACCATTTTCAATTATCAATTTATATTTCAGTCTAGAATACAATTATCAGCATGCATCATATCGCAGAGTGGATCCAAATAGAAACGCAAAAGGGAAATCTAAGAATTGTGATTGTAGTACAAAACTTAAAATTACGATCAAACATACGACTAAAGACACGAGATTAAAAAACAAATATGTAAAGGTGAGCCGGAACCGATTATACGATGTACAACGTGAAAGACTACAGAATTTGACTCCATTTGTCGAGGCTTGCAATATTGCTTGAAATTCCTTGTAAAGCGACTGATTGTTTTCTGTTGGAACATTGTGTTTCTTTTCCCAAAGCCAACACCAAAGTGATTGACAAACATGGATGCGGGACAAAAGCGTGTTAGAATTTGACTATATTTGTGCTTACGGGAAGGAATGCCCGTCTTCATTGTAGTTGCAAAGAATCGCAACCATAGTTTCATCTCGGGAGAGAGTCTAGCTTAGTTACGCCATCTACGGAATGTGAGAGATTATATTGACACTTATTTCGATAGCGGATTGGGAATTACAGAATCTATTCAATATCATGAATCAAAATTAGAATTGAAATATGGTATGGGAAGCATTGAGTTGGCCAATGCATTGTTATATCCTAAATATCGAACAGTGGCATTTTGGTACAACAAATGGCAAACTCTTAATTTGGGGCCGCGACATTGTGAAGGTGTTTTGGATAAAATTCGACAAAAACAGAAAACTTATAAAGAGAATGGTATAATTGTAAAATTTCAAGAGAATCCGTTTGCTGTTGTAGTAATAACAGAAATTATGCAACGAGTTCATTCGTTACCATTTTCTAAACATACACAGATAGTACATTGTATTCAGATAGTATTGTATTCACAGATAGTACATCTTGCTGTGATTAATTGAATCATTCTGTCACATTTATGCTTACGTCTTGTGACATTGGAGCCGTTAATCTAGGTGTCATAATAACTAATGGACAAACAGAACGACTATATTGCCGGATTTCAACTAATTAAGAATAACATACCCTATTCGTTCTGTGGACGAGGTCACCCTAGGATTTTTATGACAGACGATAGTGACGCAGAAAGGAACTCCTTACAGTTTGTTTAGCCAAAATCTAAAACGCTTTTGTGCCGCTTCCATGATAATGACGCAGAAAGGAACTCCCTAAAGTTTGTTTGCCAAAATATAAAACGCTTTTGTGCCGCTTCCATGTTTGTCAATCAATTTGGCGTTAGCTTTGGGAAAAGAAACATAATGGTCAAAAAGAAAACCGTCAGTCGCTTTACAAGTTTTTCAGTCTCGCAATATTGCAAGCCTCGACAAATGAAGCGTCACTAGTAGCATTTAAAAGCGCTGTTGACAATAGTAAGGATTATCCAGAATGGGCAAAATTCCTTACAAATTATTGGAATAGAAAAGAAGTTTGGGCATTAGCTTACAGAGATGCTCTCACACACGGACACTAAACGAACAATTTTAGTGAGATTACAGTAAGATTGTTCAAAGATGTTGCCTTAAACATGAATAAAGCATATAATGCAATAGCATTTATAGACTTTTCGTGTACACTGTTGGAAGAATATTACCAGAGTCGGCTTAGGAATTTTATTAATAACCAAGATAGTTCCGCTCGTTTGTTTTTAAACAAACAAATGAAAAAACTGCTTATCTACAGAAGGAACACATTAAAACGCAATCATCTTTTCTTTATGCAGTTCCATGTAGCAAAAATAGTGAAACATGCTATGATGTGGGCATCCAAGCAGGATTTTGCAGTTGCGAACGGGCAACCTAGGAATGTTCAGCAAACATCAAACAGCTGTATTATATTTTTTTGTCGTCTCTTATGCCAACGCGCCGGCAGCCTCTTCGGAAGCACGTCTGTCGATGGCAAAAATTGCCTGTGGTAATAATATCCAATCGCGGTCGTTTTTTGACCCCTTCGTTTCACAACCATCAACAACCAGTGACATTGCACAAACAAAGAAATTATTTCTCAACAATATAATTTCGTCCGTACAAGCAATGAAGAGGAAGAAAACCTTTTAGGTGTAATTGAAATGGTTAAAAAGACTGAGAAATCAGTACAGCTTGGGAAAGAGGACAAGTACTGCTTGGGAAAGTTTTTCGTGCACTGCTGGGAGTTCATGTGCTCAAAGTTACAGACAAAAGTCCAGCATCAAAGTTCATCCTACAGCATTAAGCAGAAGGAAAGTCGGTATAACAAGGGGAGCAAATCAAGATCATTGGGCCGTCCAGCAAGTGGAGAACCTGCCAAGAAAAGACTTATGAAGAAGCATAATCTAACAAAAAATGTAATAAGTATTGAAACAAATGCAATTAAACATGGGTCATCATACTAAATTTACTAATCGTATACTATTGTTTTTTTTTCATTTTATTAACATATTTGCACTTTCGCGTTTCTTGCAGTTTTTCAGATGTGCATAATGTAAGCTAGCGCCCAATGCAAAACATTCCGTATGCGCGTTTTGCACCGATTTGCATTCCATAAACAGATTTGGCACTCGAACTGTGATTGGTTTAAAATTCGAATCTGATTCATGACATTAGTATGGGTGTCAAATACATGTACAGAATGTATAAATGCATACCGGAACAATCTCTCCCTTTCTCCAATCCTCTGGAATACACTCTGTGCCATCCATACTGCTTTCATACACCTAGTTAACGCCTCATCTTCATTCAAGCACTTCCATATTCCCACCGGCACCCTGTTTGGTCCTGGAGCTCCCCCTTCCTTTATTCCACCTATTTCTTCCCTTACTTCCTCTATTTTAATTTCCATATCTATACATACAGACCCCATGCCTACTTTTCTCAACCACACTTGTTCCCCCCTATTCCATCCTCTATTAAATTATCTTTGCACTTTTTTCTCAATCTTGGAAACTTCCATATTTTCTCTCATCCCTTTACTATTTACCGCATTCCTATTCCTCAAAAATTTCCATACTTCACCCTCTGTTGTTAGACCATTATCACATTTTTTTTCATTCTCTCTTTCCCCACCATACACTTTCTTCCCTCTTGTCTCCATTCATTCTTCACCCTCATATATACCATCCAGTCTTCTTCCCCTGATCTAACTCCTCAATGCTTCTTCATATACACAATTTTCTACCTTTTCTTTTTTCTGTGCACCATTATTCCTCCTCCTTAATTCACCCCGCACTATTTCTATTATATTTTTCATGCCTCCCACTTCTTGTCACTCTATTTCTTTCATCCTCTTTGTTAATCTTATTTTCTCTACCTTACTCCATTTAAAATTGAATTTTTTTCCACAATCCCATACCATTCTCCTACTCCCCTTCTGCCTATTGTATAATAATTTACCCTCCGTACTTCCTCTACAGGAAAATTGTTGTACGACTCTATCTTTCCCTCCACCTTCAAATATTCCACTGTTTTCTTTGCTTTATCATTCATAATATCGATTACTGATCCCCCTCCATGCCCCCTAAAAGTGAATTCACCATCCTTGTCACCTTCCACACATCCATTTGTCATGCACATCTCCTCTATCCACTCTAGTAACAATTAGTAGGTACATATAACAAAGTAGCTTTTGCATATAACAAAGTGAAAAAGTTTCTCCTGAACCGAAAAATATCGGTTCTGTCCCGGCAAAAATAACGATTTTTTCGGTTCGGGTCGATGACCAGAAGAGTTCTAGGGGTTAACTGGACAACGACTTATACCTGACAGTCTGTGCTGACTGTCAGTCAACTCTGTGTGCTGCGGCATTTTCTTGTCGCTAGAGACAAATTGTAGTGGAAGTTTGTCCGTGGCTGCCATATGTAGTGATTGGCAATATGGCGGACCCATTGTTGAACAATTAAATAGTTAATATAAACGAATAATAAAGACCCTGACAATAAAATGTATGTTGTATGTTCTGATCGTGTAAAGTCATATTAATGCTGATTTTCGTAAAAATGTAAGATCATTTTTTACGTGATAACGCACCCGATTAATTTTTTTATATCCGGAATGTTTTTAGACTTAACGGTTGCCGCAATAAGTGTTTAT
>WYDF02232422.1:0-20995 GCA_009867245.2 Adranes taylori
ATTTATAAATGATGTGTTATAAGTGTTACCATTTTTCTAATTATTTTCTTTTTTCTTTTATGCTTTCACCGCCCCCCAGGGGGCGGTAGCGCCCACTTTGGGAATCTCTGATTTAAATTAATGTAATGTCGGTATTATAAGTTTGTTTGAAATCAATTGAGAAATTGGACCATTGGACACTGCGAATCAACAGTCAGTATTATCGGTTATTGGAAAATAGCAAACATTGTGTGTAACTAGGTTAGTAAAAACAAACCAACCAATTTCATAATATATATGACTTTTTTTGCGTTAAGTGGAGCTCCACAAGGTATTCTGCCTTGCTATTTTGCTTGTTGATAAATGACTTGGGTGATTTGGTTAAATCACACAAACGCAGATGATCTTAAATTATTTATTAAAGTAATTGATACTACAGATGACTGTCGCCTTCAGCAAGATTACTTAGACCGTTTAGATATTTGGTGTTATGATAACAAACTTCCTTTAAATGTTGATAAGTGTAAATCACTGTCCTATAGCAAGAAAACACAAAACCTTAATTTTAACTAGGAGTTGCATACTGTCAAACTTTCAAAAGTAACGTCCATCAAATATCTGAAATTTTTTTTTATGACAAACTGTCTTACGGTTCACTATCAGCACTTGATAGTGCCTTTTGCAGCAAGCTAATCGGAATTCATTCATTCTAGAGTTGAGTACTGCTCGGCTATATGCTCACCTACATATAACAATCATATTAAGCGCATTGATGCTTAGAGACTAAAAGACAGTAGATAAGCTGCAACAATAGATAAGTGCGAATGTAATAATTCACAAACGAATCTACGATATCTTCCATGATGCGTCGTGACTATCATAAGCGGGGTTGAAAACATTGTGCATCGTTTTCTTAGGACAGCGCGCTCTGTTGCAGAATAGGTACGATGGACGTATCTGGAATGGATTTTTCTGCTTTGTACGCAACATGTCCTGACGGCGCTATTGGTTGCATATATTACGTAGCTGCTATACTATTAACTATTACAATTTCTTAGGTTAACTAATTATTTATTATGTAGTTTTGCCTTTATTGTGGGCTTGTACCTGTTTGCCAAATAAATAAATTACATTTTAAAATAATATTTATAATTTCCATATAACAACAGTATATGTTAAAATTTATTTACTCCTCTATATAATACGAAATTGGTTGGTTTGTTTCTACTAACCTAGTTACATGCAATGTTTAGTTTTTTCCAATAATCGATTTTGCTGACTGCTGATTCGCACTGTCCAATGGCTCAATTTCCCAACTCATTTCAAACAAGCTTATAATATCGACATTACATTAATTTAAATAAACTAATTTATAAAATGTATGTGCAACTTGACACTCTATATTTTATTACTACAAAATAAATTATGAACAACTTTATCTACTACACAACATAATATTTAAAGTTGAAATGTTTTTACTCTGCGATATTTCCTGAGTAATTATATTTCCTGATATGATATTCTGATAAGATACAAATAAACTAATTCTTTGGGGAATGCTTTTGCTTCTATTTTTAACAATTTTTTGTAAAATAAAGATTTGGCAATTTGCAGATTTAGCAATTTGTACTAATAATTTTCTAATAAATTTCCATTGAATTTTGTTAATAAATAATTGAATAGCTTAAATATTTCTTCATCTTTCACTTGAAGATTTTATTTATTTTAATTAGTAGTTGATGTATTATATTAATATAAATCATTGAAAAGTTTTGAAATAAAAAAAACTTTTCTACGATTTGTATTATTATATTACAATCAGAGATCTTTAAAATATATCTGCAGCGACTGGCAAAACTAGATAAGTTGATTTATCACTAAAAACAGATAGCTATTACAATTGACGGAAAATATGGGATTTTCTGGGGTATTTACCAAAATACCCCAGAAAATTCTTTTCGCTGTGTTGGACATCGAATAAAATCGATTCCCTAAGGTATTTAAAATAATACTTTTCAAAATCCTTTCCGGTATGTATGATAACGAAGAAAACGTATTTTCTAAGGTATTTATCAAACCCAGAATCCGAAAGCCACAGGTTTTACTAAACTATTTATTCAAAATAACATCTAGTTCTTTCCGATGTGTAAGACACTGCAAAAAAAACTGCATTTTCTGAGGTTTATATCGAAATAAGTTTGACAATAAGTCAGAAAAGAGAGTTTGCTAAAGTATTTATGTAAGTACCTCAGCAAATCCGTTTTGCTGTGTGTAAGAAAGGATTTTCTGGGTGAGTTATCTATCTAAAACAACTCAAAGTTCTTTTCAATTTTCAATATACGAAGTATGATCACATAATACTCGGAATTTTCATTTTTCTCGAATAACCTTTATTTATTCCTCAATTTTAACATTGTCCCATTCAAAGTAATTCCCATTGGACATAATACACTTCTTCCAGCGTTTTTCAACTCTTCGAAGCAAATGACGTTTATAATGACGTCGATATGACGTTTAATTTGCTTTAGCGATTCGATCTTGATCTCGTGAATATCGGCAAAATGTCCTCCTTTCATTCAAGTGAATTTAGCGAGCTTTTGGCTCTTCAGAAAGTTTCCAGTGGTTCGATTGGACCTTAGTTTCGACGTCATATATATATACACCTACACCCATACACCTTAGTTTCGACGTCATGTCCAGTCCCCACTGAAATGATTTTTTTGAGCAATTGTGAATTGTCCTTGATTTCATTAAGTAGCTCTTGAGCAGCGTCAATTCGACACTGCTTTTGAACGAATTCAACAAGTTGGAAACAATTTTTTTCTCCCACTTGTCCAAACATTTGAAGAGTGAAAATTTACAATTTAATTAAACTCGCTTTCAAAAAGTTTACTAAACAATTCACTACCACCCCTGATAGGTAGCAGAGAATATTATCACTATGAAAATTGATGAAGATTTTCGCCTAATTGTTTGTTTTTCACTTCGTTCTGAGAACATTCTAAGAATATATGGTTGAGATCCCCATATAATCCGCGTGAGCACGGCAGATTTTACTTAATATCTATACGAAACATATTGGCAGGAAACAAAGGATGTCCTATTCTCATTCTATTTATACTAGAGACTGCAAATCTGGAAGTAATTCCTAATTCATTAAACCACAGGATTCACTTAATCTTTGGCTTAATTGACAACAACTTCTTCCCAATGGGAACTGGCAAGTTTCCCATTTTTCTTGCCACCGCGAAAATACTTCATTCTGAATTGATAGATATACGAGGCTAGTTTGACCGAAATCTAGCCTAAGTAAGAAAATGCACGTTTGTGATTTTTTTGTCATTCATTTTTCAACATAGTCCCCTTTTAAGACAATACACTTTTCAAGGCGACTTTTCAACATCTTCATCTCTTTGGAAAATTAATTTTGGTCGATCTCTTCAAAATAGTGGGAAGTTTTGGTGATCACTTCATCGTTTGTTGCAAAACGGCCTCCTAAGCCATTTTTTAGGTTTGGGAACAGGAAAAAGTCGCAAGGGGCTAGATCTGATGAATTCAGTGAATCGTCGATCAATTCGTATAACCTAATTGCTTCAATTTTGCCTGCACGACGGCCGCTCTGTGAGCCGGTGCGTTGTCACGGGGGGAGAGAACTTTTTGCGAGCCAAACGAATGCGTTTTTTCTTCAATTCGACGTCTTGAATGTTGTCTTTCGCATAAGAATGTTGTCTTTCGCATCTCAAACAGTCACTTCACCGGCCGATTGGGTTATCTTTGCCATTTCCGGTGGGCCTTCGCCGCTTTTTCTCCACTGCTTTGACTATTTCTTCTTCTCCGGCGTATAGTAATGGACACACGTTTCATCAACAGTGACGTATCGACGAAAAAATCCTTCGAATCACGTTTTATCTTTGCCAAAAGCTTCTTTGAATCCGTGACATGTGTGGGTTTTTGATCGCTAGTGAGTAAACAACCCATCCCATCGTGCAGATAGCTTTTTCATATCTCATATCTAACTGTTTGTGTATGATGGTATGTAAACGCTCAGTTATGTTTGCAGCCTCTGCTAGCTCACAGATTTTGATTCGACGGTTTGCCATAATCATATCATGGATTTTATAGACGATTTCGGGTGTGGTGACGATATTTGAGGGCCCTGGGTGATCATCATCAAAAACGACCACGAACAAAATCAACTTTCCAAAATTTAATTGTTGCTAGCGACGGTGCAAACTCGTCATAAATAGCTTCCAGTTCTGCTTTTATTTCTGCATTGTTTTTCCCTTTCGTGTAATGGAACTTAATCACTGAACGATATTCGATTTTTTCCATTTTTCACAAAACACAAAGGTTGTTTGCTTACGGCGGCTGTGAAAACCAAACAAATTGTTCTTTTTGCTTCAAATTTAGACAGGTCTCATGTGTTGGATGGCAGATGCCAAAACCAATATGGTATTCGTTGTCACGTAACATCATCTGTCGGAGGTTATATTTACGTCAAACCACCCTCGTAAATACATGTAATCCAATTTAAATGAAGTAATTAATTTCGAATGTCCAGCTTTTGCAATACTATCAGCTTTCATTACCATGAATATGAATCCAACATAAGCTGATGAACATATTATTTTGACTATCATAAAAGATTTTATCTTTAATAGCTAACACCAAATAAGAGAGATTACTAGGTATTAAGGTAAATTAGAATGGTATTTGGTGTAATAACTTAGAAAGTTCATTTTGGCTATAAATTTTAGCAGTTATCCTTTTCTAGCGATATATCGACTTATCTTATTTTTCCTAATTGGTGTAGATATTTAAATAAATTTGAAGACAAGTTAACTGGTGTAATGTTATTATGTGTAATGTACCAAGGTACGCCAAGTCAAGATGAGAAAGATACCCACGAAACACGAACAACTCGAGAATCTGGGAAACAAGCTGCTGATCGACGAATTGAAATTCAACCAGCTGAGGACGATGAAGGTATTTGATTTTTATTTATTGTAAAACTTTTTAATTAACAATACAAAATTCCACATAGATAATTAATTGTATTTCCCTAAATTATAGAATTACGATGCTATCTGTTTTCACTAGTGATGTGTGTTTTCACTAGTGACAATGTACCATGTGCCACGATATCGTTTGAAAATAACTTGTTCCCATTGGAACATATAATACTCGAGTCAATGAATTATTTTTTATAAATCTTTTTTTCGCTACCTCTTTTTCGATGATTTGAAAAGGTTTCTATCGTAGCAGGCCCGTATACTCATTTCCACACATCACACATACTCAACACACTTATTCAGATTACTATGCAACGCATTGCGTGAAAGCAGTCGAATGGTTCATTGTTATATGCGTCTAGCCAGTTCTAGTACAAATGAACAACAAACGAAAATATGCATGGATATCGCACCGCCTGTATACCGCATCGGATACAAAGCGATCATCATCGCATCTAATACCGTTTCCTAACAAGCCTATTCGATCAATAATAAAACCTATTACTTTACCATTTATTTCATTCTATAATCTGTTTTACTTAGATCAAGATGATGGCTATTCGGTGAAGCATGTCGCATACGCACGATACTTGCGCAATCATCGATTAATCAATGAAATCTTCTCGGATACGGTAGTACCAGATGTAAGATCCGTAGTGACCACAACACGAATGCAAGTCCTCAAACGTCAAGTGCAATCATTGACGATGCATCAAAAGAAATTAGAGGCTGAACTCAAGCAAATCGAGGAGAAGTTTGATACAAAGAAACGAAAATTTATTGAAAGCAGTGAATTATTTCAGGTTCGTGCAACTATATGTTTTTAATCCTTAGAAAGAAATTAAAACGGTTTTTGAAAAATTATGCTGCCAAGAAAAATTAATTTGTGTTTTTTTTTATTTTTGGTTAGGAGGAATTAAAGAAACATTGTAAGCCTGCAGTGGATGAAGATACTTTTCAGAAAATGGTCGAAAGGCAATTTGATATGATACGAAGGGAACGATTCAAAGGACAAAATGATGATCAGCCTTCAAGAGGCATTAAATCAGATGATACAGTAGGTTTTTTTTTTTATTACATAGGACGGGAAATTCATTCGATATTGATATTTGGCAGGTGATATGAATAATTTATCATCTTTAATCAAATTTAAGGATTCAGCCTTATAAATAAATAATATTTTATAAATAAGTGTCTGAAAAATGGAATCGAACCCGAGCCTCCCAATTTCCGGTCAGGTATTCAGACCACTAAACTAGCGAGTATGTTTTTCAAAGAACAAACTATTTTCATACGTGTTAAACACACGTATGAGTAATCTACGATATGTAACATTATAAACAAGTATTGTGATTACCAATATTACCATCAGCACATATTTTTCGCGTCTTCCGATAGGTGTCACAACTTGTCCTGTTTGTTCTTATTTTTATATTAATTTCTGTTCACTGCTAACATGACAAATAAATCAGATAATTCACGAGATTATAGGTTGAGTTAATCGTAACGCTCGTGAATAATTTAACTTATTTATCATGTCAGTGTTAGGTCTAAAAACAGAACTTAATATAGAAATAAGAACAAACAAGGCTAGTGGCGACACCTACCGGAAGACGCGAAAACTATGTATTGATGGTAATATTGGTAACCACCACAATACTTGTTTATGAAGTTAAACATCGTAGATTACTCATACGTGTGTTTAACACATAAAATCGTTTGTTCTTTGAAATTCATGCCCCACTAGTTTAGTGATCTGAATACCTGACCGGAAATCGGAAGGCTCGACTTCGAGTCTCGAGTGGGGTAACTTTTTCAAAGGCACAAATGATTAGATTAATTTCAATTTTATTGTTATAGCATATGAACGGTACCTCAAATCATAATTCATCTGTTGATCATCAAAATCATCAAGAGGATGAGATCAGTATAAACGATGATACTTTGCCTGCTGGAAATAAACCAATTTTACAACATCATCGTAAAGAGCCACCTATGGTAGGCCCTAATGTGAGACATGTGCCTCCTGGACCTCCTATTAGTGGTCCTACTCATCCTCATAGTCAGTTAACAGCTCATAATGGCAATTTACCGACATCAGGCGGTAGTCCTATGGGACACTATACGAGCTCTGATCAAAAAATTGATGACAATCGAGTGGTTAGTTCTTTACATTATACTAAGATTTTGTTTCTAAATTTTCTGCTAAATAACATGGAATTTTATAGCTTCATCATTCATCTCCACATCAGCAACAACTACAACATATTTCTGTTCCTTTACCCCATCATCCTCACATGGCACCACATTCACCACTCCATGTGACACCGCAACATCCTCCTAACGTTCCACTTCCGACAACCGCACATCAGCCTATTATTGGTAGTGGCGGGTATGGTCCACCACAACAACATCATCCGCCTCCACCACCTCCTCAAAGTCAAATGGCGCAACAGCATCCTCAGCATCAAGGTGGTGGGCCCCCAATTCAACAACAGCAACACCATCACCCTGGCGGGGGTCCAACCGGACAACAACAACAGTCTCCACAACAGCATCAAATGGGACCACCAAGTGGAGTTGTTCAACAACATACACCTATGGGTTCACCAGGTAAATTTCCTATCTTTTGATTCCCTAAAATTAGTTTTTCTTTTTCTTTAGTGTTTTGCTTTCGGTTTTGTTTTTTGTTTTCGTTTGCTAGCATCTTTTCGTCCTGTCATGTTTTGTATTCTTTAGTAGTCTGCAACAGTTTTTCCGAATACTGATGTAATAATGTCTACTAGAGTCTAGTCCTTCGGCGACGAACTGGGCCTTGATAACGATCCGTACTTTTTATTTAAGTCAGTGAAGCACTGCTAAGTTTTTCTAATAGCAGTAGACAAAGAAATCTTTAAATTTTTCCAATAATTTCACTTCTCAAACGCATCCAGAATCCCATTCAAATCCCTCCGAGCTTCCATGTTTTTACATACAGAGGAAAACATCAAGCACAGATGCTTTATTCGTTTGTACTCTACTTTAATGTATCGTGTTTTTTTTTTTTAATGAAAGTTTAATTATCTGGTTTTATTTGTATTATATAGGTCCATCACATTCTGGTCCCCCCATTCATACAAGTACACAAAGTCAATATCAAACCGCTTATCAGCAATACGCTGGTATTACTTCATCACCTTCACAACCACCCCAACCCTCTTCAGGGCCACCCCAACAACAGCCGCAACAACCGCCGCCGACTTCTTCAGCCCCGTCCACGGCGCCTATACCGTCAACTGGCGGACCTCCACAATCCGTTCCACTACCTCCACGTCCACCTCAACCTCAACAGCCACAACACGTGCCTCCAGGACCATATGCGAGCGCGCCACAACCACAGCATAGTCCATATCAGCAGCAGCAACCTCCTCCGGGCGGACCTTATCATCATCCCGCTCCGCATCCACAGGGAGCGTATCAATACGGTTATTATAATCAACCGCCGTATGGGGGACCACCGCCTCCTCAAGGTTATGGAGGTGGGCCGCAGGGACTTCCGCCTACAGGTCAAGCACAACAGGTGGGTATCAATCACAAATAATCTTTGGTTTTTTGTGCCAGCACCAATGCTTGCTTCTTTTAATTAGGGTCCTCCGCCACCACAACATCCTGGTCAACGTCCACAACATCATGGGCCTCCATATGGGGCCCCACCAAATCCTGAAGGACCTATACATCAGCATCAAGTAAAATGTTTCTGAATTTTTACTAAAAAGGTTTTGTTATAATTTCTGATTTTATCATAAATAGGCTCCACATCATCATCAATACCCTCCACAAGGTCCTCCTCACGGACCATATTCAACTCAACCGCATCCACAAGCTCCATTATCGCATCACGGGCCACCAACATCCCAACCTCAGCCACTTCATATGCAAGCGCAGTCGCCGAAAGGTCCCGGGTCAGGGCAACGAGTTTCACCGATCATGGCGCATGGCCCACCACCGACAACACATCATGGCGGCGCACTCCCCTTGTCACTATCAATGGGTAGCAAAGATATGCACCAAATGGGGTCTATGGAGAGTCATAGGCAAGATGAAGAGCCTGATGATGGTAAAAGAATTCTCTTTTGGTGTTTTCTTTTATTTTCCAAGTTTTCTATTTTATTACAGATAAAATGGACATTGAAGAATCGAAGGACCTAGATGATGGAAAATAATTATATCTACATTTATATTTTGTTTCAAAATATTAATAACAAATATTAAATTTAGCTTTTCTTATAAGTTGAAAAATTAAATTATTAATAAATATTTAATTAAGTTTAAGAATAAAGGTGTTTTGTACGATTTTTTTTTTCTTTATTTTATAATAAATCATCCCTTAAATTATAACTTTCTTTTCAAGTTGTATTTGTATTAAATTTCTATTAATTTATACTCTAAAAACACAAAATTATTTTGTATCAAGCTTACGTTTGTTCATTTTATGCATTCAATTCTATAATTTTAAATTAAACGTTCAATGAAGAATGCGCGCTAGATAACAAATGACCCTTCGAGAAATAGAATTTAGTTTCGATAAAACTAGCTCTCGATAAGAAAATAAATTTTTGTTACAAATCCTTTCAATTGACATATTATTTACCACAATTTGTATTTATTTACTTTGTATTTAAGATATTAAGGGTCATATCTTTGAAATGATAAGAGGTAGACCCATCATAATAATAATATATTTATTGAGAATAATTTTATGCACAATAAATTAATACACAGCCCACAAAAGAAAGAGATATTTAAAAATTATGCTTTACATTGCCTATCTATCTAGTGCGTTTGAGAAGCCAGTTGTGAAATTATAAATAATAATTAATGTGAATTTTTATATCAAGATACCGATATTCAACGATCTTATTCACAATTAAATAGTATACTAAATATATTCCAATGATTAAAAACAGAGTGTATTTTTGTGATTAGAACTATGATGTAATAGAACAAGAATGAGAAAGAAGAAATGGATAATGACAAAGGGTGAGCGATTGATGATTTTATATGTTTTGTTTAGGAATGAACCTCTTTTGATCATAATAACACATTGTGGTATCATTGTAAATCAAATCACAAGGTCTACCAAAATATACAGGGTCTTACTAAATAGTTTTTGAAAAAAAAATGTATTGTTCAAAACCGGTCAAGTATATTCAGTTGGTCACTCTAGCAAAATTGAGGCTCCTGGGTTTTACATAAGTTTCATTTTTCCAGCTTTCATAAGAATCGAGATATTTAGGGTAGTACACTTTTTTCAAGGTCAAATTACTCCGGTGCTATGACGTGCGAGTTTTTTCAACTTACTAAGTCGCTTAAGTATTATAGGAACTTTCGACACAAGAAATTTAAACAAAAATGTTGCGAAACTTTTCGAGAAAATGGACCCTAAAGTTAGCAAAACACCCAGTATATATGTTAAATTGTGATTCTGGAACAAATCTTTCAAACAAAATCGAAGGGCCTTTATGTAGCCTATACAGTAAAGTTTATTCAAATGTCCTATCTTTTATCGTTCCTGAGATTTCAAAAAGTTTGTTAAGCTTCAAACATGGCAACACCTCTTCCTATACAATTTGGCAACATAGGACTTTTTTTATTCGACGCATAATACAAGGCGCTATATATGTGCAAAATTTCAATCTCGTAGTTTTGATATAAAATTTCTGAACAAAAAAAATTGCTCCTTTCCGCCATATTGAATTTATAAAAAAAATGAAAAAAGTGTTCTGCGGGCTCATAGTCTACACCTGTGTACCAAATTTCATCCAGATCGATCCCATAGGGAAGGAGAAATTCATGAACATCAGACGTACGTACGTACATACCTACTAACACTCAACGAAAAATCGACCTTTCTTTTTATTTTTTGACAATAAAGAATTTTTTTAGAAATAAACTATGAAAAATTGTTCGTTATGACCCCCCTTGAATTGCGTATTAACGAATTGCAGTAATTTCAATACAAGAGACGTATTAAGGTGAAATAGAAAAAAATCTCAAAACATGAATCCTACAGCTTTCATATACCTATAAGTATTACATATCTATATGAAAGATAAAAAGTTACATTCAAGAATATTACTGATAATTACATCATTCGGTTGTAACCCTAAGATCTTTATATTATGTCCTACCATCCATTAAAGGAAGAGAAAACACAATTATGCATAAGAAAGAGAGGTAAAGCATTCTTGTAAATGTCACTTCTCGTAACCCTAGATGTTAAATAGTTAATACTCTACAATAATATACTAAAACAATCTTCTAATTTGATATTTGTCGATTAAAGTTTTATAAGATAACTATAGTTTTATATAATAGTATAGTTTAATAAGATAACTATATAAATTACAAAACCATTGGAACCGAATTAGTACTTTAAAGTACACCACATTTGTAGGCAAGTAAGAGCAAGGAAAAAAGGTTCCTTATCGTTACCCATAATGATCAACTTTCTTTTCGAACCAATTCAGAACAAGTACCAAATTAATTTAGAATTTAGTCGCATGTGCGGTTAAGTTCTAGTGTAAGATTTATTTTCATCCGGAACAGTTCAATGTTTTGGCTTCTCAATTTCTAACCTTACTTTTTCTATTATGCTGTAGTTTAGTGGAAATTTAAAATTTAGAAGAAAGTTGCACGAAGGAGGTAAATAGTTATCTTATACTCTAATTTAAAATTCACGTTAACTTTATTTTTAAAAGTTTTGACAAATTTTGAAACTGTGCTTTTCAATCTAAAGTCATATAATTCGTATAATACACAATGTTTAAAATTAACCCCAATATAGCTACTTTTGTATGATAAGAAGTCGGAGTTCTATGGAAATCCTTAGAACCAGCAAAACTAATTCCGAATAAATAATGAACTGAAGATCCGCGAACATGAAATTATTACGGATAATTCAAGATGTTCTGTAAGCATGCGGTATACATAATGCACATACTTACAGCCCCTGAACTGGCTCGGAATTGATATTCAAATATCGCGTACTATTTCATATGACGGATTAAGGAATAGTCTGATTATATTCCTTGCACATGTGGGACAAGATTTTCAATTTTATTTAATAATGAGGACTATCATACCAACAAAATAATGGACCTTATAATAGAAACACATATAAGTAGTAACCATGGGGGTCCAGTGGGGAGGGCCCGACTACCCTGCCTTGAATGCTCAGGTCTCCCTTTTGTGGCTCGAGCGCGCCCTAGCCGCTTTGTTATAATTTCTTATTATTTTTTAATTCCCAAAGGTATACATTATATAAAATGTACAGACAAAGTCGCTTTTACTTTTTATATCGATTGATGTGTTAGAAGTGCTTTGTATAGGCAAGCTGGTGATTTAATAGAAACATCCAAAATGTTACCCTTTATTTCAAAGGCAGAAAATGTGGAACACCGAATAACCCACCCCCCCAACTCTCTTTAAAAATTATTTGTTTAAAAAATAAAGTAAAAACAATTATACATCCGTTTGGAACTTGGGGCACAGCAACAAAAAAAGGTTAGAGAAGAATAGTAATATTATTTACAAAAAAATTTTTTTTTTTTATAAAATTGAATATGGAAATGGACAAAGAATCTATACTTTTGTTTATACAACAATACGAGAACCAAACTCAAACTCAGTTATGGAACCCAAGACATAACAGTCTTTCCACAAAATAAAAAACAATATGCTTGGTAGCAAATTGCAGATTCTGCAATTTCCAATATGAATGTATAGAGCATGCTAAAAAATATAAAGTCTATTAAGTGAATCTTCTGTTAGAAATCTTAACGTTATTACCAAGTTTTTTCAGACATGTGGATTCTCTAAATTCTGTTTTTCAACTTTTGGTCCAATCAAGTTAATAAAACATTCATGTGTTTATACAGATCTTTTATCCAGTAGCGTATTTCTTTTCTTGTTTCCTTCCCATTAAGTAAAAGGCACAAAACGATAAAAGCAGCACTCTTTTTGCTCATTAACTCAGACATGATCAATACAACTCTCAAAAATAGAAAAGTTGGGGTGCACTTACATTTTCGTGCGCCGCACACATCCACACTCCGTATTTTGCGGCGTAAATATTGTGGGAGAATGAATGTGGGCGAAAATATTGGGGGTTAATTAAACCATTTGTTATAACATAGCATGTTCCGCTAATTAAATCTAAATTAATTAATTACCTCGAATAAATAAATTGCAACACCGCGGCACTGGTAAGAAATCAGTTTATAAGTTAAAATGTGAATATAATAAAATTGTATGCAGACGCTTACGTTTACGCAGTAAATAGAGACACAGTAATGGTCGAAGAGAGATAGGTTTAGTTATTTTTGCTGTTGACTTAATGTTATATACATTAGCAGTGGCTAATGCGTATGTTATGGGAACGCATATAGCGTTGATAGATAAGAGTAGAAGATTTGAGTATTATACAACTTGGCTCGTTGCTGATGTGGAACCTGCTGAGTTGAACTGAAAATAAGCGTAGACCGTATCACGTAACAATTAATGAGTGACTGGCTCCATAGAGACAGTATAAGAGATGACGTGGAGACGCACGTCTATAAATACCACCGTGTTGTATAGAATATTTTAGTTCATTTCTTGAACTCGATGAGTGAGCGATTGGAAAGCGTTTTCATATATCGCTATACTGTTTTATTGCATGTGTTTAATTTAGCTTTACTTTTATTTCTATTCTACCTATCCCCTATACCACTGTATAGGATCTGTACTGTATAGTATGTTACTGTACAGGATCAACCCGTCAGTTACAGTCACTCGACAAGTTTAGTATTTCTGTTTAACTGGGTTGTTAGGTAAGTGATAGTGCTTTCCCTTCACTCCCCTACACAATTAGAGTGGATGTCACTGTATCGGATCGACCCGTCAGTTACATTCACTTGACAAGCTTAGCATCTCTGTTTGACCGGGGTGTTATGTAAGTGTTATAGTGGTTTCCTTCACTCCCCTACTCCACTATAGTGTATGTCACTGTATCGGATCGATCAGTCAGTTATAATCACTCGACTAGCTTAGCATCTTTGTTCGACTGGGGTGTTAGGTAAGTTATAGTGCTTTCTCTTCACTCCCCTGCACCACTAGAGTGTATGTCAATATCAGATCGACCCGTCAGTTACAGTGACTCGATAAGCTTAGCACCTTTGTACAACCGGGGTGTTAAGTGAGTTATAGTGATTTCCCAGTATTCCGGGCATTATCATATCCCGACTTATTGTGCTAAAAGTGAACCCCCCGCCTGCTAGTTGGATTCTAACCCGCTCTTACATGCTCCCCGCATAAGCGATGATTTATTATAATATCACCGCACGTTTAACATGCACCGCTTAATGATTTCTTTGATTTATTATTTGCTTACCGCTATTAATACGCTATAACAAAATCGGTTGCAGTTAATTTGTTAATATGTATTTTTTTAATTTAAAATATAAAATAGTATTTTTAATTAAATTAAAAATACGAAACAAAATTATTATTAATATAATAAAAATAAGTTACATAAACATTTTAATAGAAATTCATTGGTCTGTTTCTATAAGAAATTGTTTTATTGCTAAAATTGATTTCTTTTAAGAAATTTTCCTAATATTTGTTTCATTAATATTAAAAAGGTAATTTTAAATAAAAGTAACAACAATGCACACACTAATATATAATAGAGCGCACTACTAATTAATAAAAATGTTTAAATACTTGATTTTATGTATTTTCTTTTGTCAGTATGAGGAATAGATTTATTAAGTTTTAAGCGGAACGAGAACGGTACTTTATCGCGGTATCTTTAGGGAACGAAACGGTCCATCGCGTTCCGAGCGTGGAACTAGAATTCCCATCACTATTTATAAAGTTTACAACGCGCTCCCTGAACAATAGAAGTCACTTACAACGATAAGAAGCTACAATAAACATATTTATAATATTGGATATCAGTCTTTCATATCAGAATACAATTCTGACTGGGATAAATTTTTTAAATATATTGAAATTAAATAATTAGATTAGATTTAGCACAGTTCTAAGTATTACATTGTATTTTGTTATATATAAAATACAAATAAAAAATATGTAGAAGCTCCAATAAAATACAATACAATATTTTCTGTAGGTATTTTCTATAATCTAAGGTAAATAATGTATGTCAATGGACTATCGGTTATTATTCTTTTTTTTGCAGTTGGTTACCCTTACATCATATGCAGTGTGTTTAAATTAGTTGGGTGGTTAAAAAATCGATAAATACATTTCAACTAATGGAGGTGTGGTGTGATGATAGTTGGAGTGGTTGCATAAGTTTTGAGACACCCCATTAACAACTCTTTAAAATAAAAAACAGGAGAACTTTGCTCAGTCCACCAAATGTAAATGATAGTAGAGGATTGTGCTTGAATTTTAAGTGTTATGTGTGTTTTTGTTTAATTTTATGTGCAAGTGTATAACAACATTATGATGATGTTGATAACGTTTTACGAGGTTATGTTCTATTTCAATTGTAATATAGAACGTCAGGTTACTTATATTTAAATTTCCAATTCTAAAAATACTACAAGAAACTGATTGCCTCCAACGACGCGAATAAGTTTCATCAACACGAAACCAAAAAGAGGAATTGGATCCAATTTAACAAGGAAACAAACAATTCGAAATACCTTTAGGATTTGTCTGGACTGGAGAAAGAGAGAGAGAGCTAGAAAGCTATCGAGCTATGAGCAGTTGGGCTGCTAAAATGCATAGAAGGGCCGCGACTTTTGGTAATGTGGTGACTTCATGTGGCCATCCATCGGGCCCCTATCCTCGACGTCTGGATAAAGTGAAATTCGGTGTATCGTTAGAGGAAGTATGCAAGAACGACATTCCTGGTCCATTGTTGGTAAGTTTTAGAAGTGTATTTGGAAATATATTTCTCATTTTAGTTATGATTACTAATTTGGTTATTTTAATTCAATTTTTGAGTGTAAGTTTTGCTTTATAGTTAAAGGAGTTGATATCCTTATTTTAAATTGTAAATTAGGGAAATTAATATTAAAATGTTCATATCGTTCAATGACAAATAAGAAACAACATAGATTTTTCAATTTTATCTTTGGTGTAGTTAAAAAATATTCACTTCACTTTATGTACATATGTAATTTAGCTATATCCAGAGGCGTATTTAGGGTGGGAGGAAATGCTATTGTACTCCAGTAGTTTTGAGTATGTAGCATTAGTACAAATAACCCTATTCGGCATGTTGCCCTATCAAAATTAACCGTTTCACACCCCAAAACAGATTCAGTACAATTTGTCCTGAATCGCTGCATACAAAATTTCTGAGGTGATAATCAGCTATCAAAGTCGGTCATGCACGTTAGAGGACGACATTTTCCGTTTAGGACATACCCGAGTCCGTTCTAAAATATTTCATGTATGATTAAAAAGCCGTTAGAGTCCTAAAACGCCCGACCCGCCCATCCATCCACCCTAAAAGGCGCGAGCCCGCCCGCCCAAGTCCTAAGCGCCCTAACAGTCCGAGTCGCTTCTCTAATGCAGCACGTCTTTCTAGAAATCTAGCAAACATGATAATTTAATTCTAAAATATCTACACGTCATTTAGATTCAACCGTGTATATATAAATAAATCTCATATATCAATTAAACTATTACCATGTCCATTTCTCTTTCTCTATATGAAAGTATAAAAGTTTATTGAAATATTAATTATTGTCTTATCTATAATTAGTGTTTATAAATATTTAAATGATTCACTATTGTAAACGAACTTTTCAAATGAACTTGAAAATATGCAACAGACAATTATATTTATGATTTATTTGGCATCTTATCAATCAACTGCCTCGTAAAATAGTTTCAACTAAATTCACTTTCATTTTACTCATTTACGAAATAAGTGTAAAAGTACGTAGCGCAATACATTACGTATGTTAAGCATGCCAAAAATGATTTATACTTTTTTTTTTACCAGTTTAAAAAAGTTATTAACCTCTGAGGATGATTCTTTCTTTCTTTCTTGAAATATATTGCATTATATTTGTTTAATAAAAAAAAACTACTATATTTTTTTACATACTGGGAGTATGATCAATATTTCCCCAAAAAATTAAAATATATTTGTGAAAATAACAACATGTACAGTGGCGGATCTTCAAAATTTGTTACGTGAAAGAAATATAGGTGATTCCCCGAGAGTGGGTGACAGAAAACAATGATTCTTTATGGATGACAGGAAATAGCATTGAGAGGAAAAAATTAGCAAGGTTTAGTGGGTATAACTGATCCTGTACATAATGATGGAAATTACAGTACTCGTTTACCCTTTGGGGCGTGATCGACTGATGACTCACTTAAAACACACTGAGAGATGCACGATTTTTTCTTGTTCTTGCTGATGAAACTCAAGATATAAACAGACACCAGCAGTTGACAGTATGTGCACGATATGTAGATGACTTTGGCAAAGAGGCCGTAATACGAGAAGATTTTTTGGAATTTGTCCACGTCTATGATCTAGGATTGCGCCGATGCTGACCCGGAGAAAAATAATGTTGAGGAACAAAGAGAAGTTAAAATATATAGCTAATTACATTTACATAGTATATTAATCCGGAGAATTACATAATATATTAATCCGGAGCGCGGAGAATGCTCTTTAAACTCTGGGTTCGTTTCCGGGTCAAAATGACCATGTTGGCGACCCCACAATGATCAGGCAACATTTTGAGTCATTTGGATTTGCCCTTGATGAGATATTAGTTGCGCAGGAGCTGCTGTTATGAGTGGGGGGCTGAATGGAGTTCGTTCAAGAGTAGCAGAAAAGTGCAATTTCCGCGATCCGTAACACAATTGATACTGTGGAAGTATCATTAATTTCTTCCGATAATCCGGACTTCGTGATGGGTTGCTAAAGAAAGTGGCTGATGAGAATGGCGTGTGTCATTCAAATCTGATTTCACTGTGTGACACACAATGGGTTGAAAAACATTAGCTGTGGAACAATTTGTTCACAACATTAAGCAAAGTTCATGAAAGTTCACAACATTAATAAGCCAAAGTTCTTCAGTCTGTCAATGTAGATTTACCACAGAGTTGCAAACATGTGGAAACGCTCACGTTGGCTCTCCAGGACATTAGGACTGATGAGGGATTTGAAAGGTTTCCAGTTAAGAACAACATTTTGTAAGGACAAAGCTGGCAACTCGATCGAAGATGAGAGAGGGATAATGGAGAGATGGGTAGAATATTTTGGGAACCTTCTGAATGCTGTGGAAGAGGGAACCCCTGGAACCACCGGACCAGGTGAGGGATGGGCAGATGGACAATACTGGCAGATGATGTTGTCTTTCTTCATAGCAGCTCGAGAACATTGACCGAGGTGCCGCAACATATGAGTGAAGACGGAAGGCGCTTAGAGCTAAGAATTAACAACGAAAAGGCAAAATACATGGTCGGCACGAGAGAAAAGGAAAGGCTCTACGCGGTGAGTCACTTGGAATGCGAAGAAGGAAGGTACGAGAGAGTCGGAAAGATCAAGTGCCTAGGGGCTCTGGTGACTCAGAGCAACGAGATCAGTACATAGATAAAAGCACTAATTGCCGCAGAGAACAGATGCTCCTATGCTTTTAATAAGCTACTGAAATCCTAAATCTCCTCTAGAAAGCTCAAGCATATTGTGCACCGCATCATAATTCGCCCAGTGGTGCTATATCGATGTGAAACTTGGACGCTAACTGAGAGCGTGACAAGAATCTGCTCCGGGTGTGGGAAAGAAAGATGCTCAGAGCGATTTGCGAAAATGGCAAGTTGCACACTCGAACCAACCAAAAAATATATCAGCTTTACGGTGATATTGAGCTGGTTGCTGTAGGAGAGACTAGGGTCCTACATGGACTGTAGCGCCAGGAGAGCAAGTGAGTGAAGGATTTGAAGGTTTATTCATTGATGTAGTAAATTTGATTGCTCCAGATGAAATTACAGCCCCACGAGTGGCCGCTAGATAGGCCAACAGATAATATTCCAGCATTAGAAATCAAACTCCTAAGACTTAATACAAGCGTAAAGTCCTTTCCTTAACACCTTTTCCTCGCCCACATCATCACCGAGTTTAAAACTAAATTTTCGGATCATTCGACAACATAGATAGTCTCACGGGCCTCCGTCTTCTTTTGTCCATCTTTATTGCTAGCAGTCCAGATTACCAGAAAATATTAAGTATCGGGGTCGTAAGTACTGGATTATCAAGCTACGCTATTATCTCCATTTATTTGTATAGATCTGTTTTCTCACTCTCACCCTCCGCCCCGAGTAAAGCTCCCCATGTGTCATAATGATATTGTAGTTATAGCCATAACTACGTGTTGTTGTCAGGATATTAATAGTCAACTTACACTTTATTCAACTAATTCTGTTAAACAGTTTACTGGTTATAATCTACCTCTACTGCTTATAACCAAAAATGGGGAGTCGTAAGCAAGAAATCACAATTCATGTTAGGGTCCAGTAGTCTGTATAAAAATCTGACGTAAGTTAAATGAAAATCTTTTATCCAAATCTTCGTTTCTTTCGTACTTATTAATACGCTTTTAATGATTTAATACGCTTAAAGTAAAATCCAAATCCCGCTAAAAAGATCAAGATCTACCGACGTGAGAAAAATATAATCGTCAAACAAACGCCCAAAGCTAGTGGCTGCCGTTATCTTATAAATGTATGAGTGTATTTTTCACAGAGATGGAGAATATATTTTTGCATCGAGATATTTCTTTCCCGTAGGCGATTTATTATTATCATTTTTAACTGGAAAAAGCTTTAACGAATATTTCCACCACTCGTTTCTAAATAAGTCTAAGTAATATCACATCTGAATAGCGCTATCTAGTAGTCGTTTGTAAAACCTTAATAGACGTTAACAAGCCTTCTAGTGCACGAATGTTCTTTTATGATCAATCGGTGTATATTAAAATATACACTACGTAACTATAATTTTGTCATTTCATTTGTTTGCAAAAAAAAGTAATTAGTTTAAGTAATTACTTAAACGGATATTTACACATTTGGAATATAACACATAATAATAGTGTAATTTGCCAATAACTAATTTATGAAATATTATGTTGATATAATCTTGAAATTTACGTATGTAATTAAATTTAACAATGAATACTTCACTTTTGTCTTCCATGAAAATGTCGTAATGTTCATAAAATAGTATTAAAGTTTTTATGAGTGAATATAGAAATCTTCTATAAAATTAAAAATATTAAATCAGTGATTCTGAATCAGTTACAAAAATTAGTTTGTAGTTTTTATAAATAATCTTATAGGAAATATTGATTTTATCATCCAGTGGATGGGTGGTTTCGAAATTACACGAGCGAACAGATGAGGCGGGTTAGGTCCATACTTTGAAGACATATAAAATATCTGTGTACTTTTTTAACTGTTTTTCAGTTTAGTGTGACTATGGTTTGTTTGTTTCAATATGAATCAATAAATTTAAAGAAAAGAAAGAAGATTAGCGATTTTGATAAAGGAAAACATGTCATTTTTAACACTTTTATTTAAAACCTAATTTACAAAATTCTAATTAATAAAAAATGTTATATATATATATATTATTATTAAGTTAATTTATTAACAAATAAAACAATTGACGAAACAATGAGCATTATAAAATGCAATCACAAAAATTTAGACATCAAAGAAAACATTGAAATATTTAAACACAAAATAAAGTAGAACAGGACAACACTGGAACAAAAAAGAACACAATCTGAAGTTAGAAACGTCAGTCACACGTCAAACATATGTCAATCACTCAAACAATAGTAACAACAAACGCCGCGGACCGCCAGAGGATGGACTTTTAAGTCCGAAATATATGGCGGAAAATACGAGTTTGGAGAGTTTAGTGAACCGGCACTTAATAAATTAACTTAATAATACATTATGGATCACGT